>OY783192.1:39359905-39464905 GCA_963678675.1 Xiphydria camelus
AACCGTGACTGAACGATAAATTACCGTCCAATGCACTTCCGCGTTTATCGGCACACTTATACATACACCAAAGACGATCGATCATCTTCCCCGCCTATACGATAAATTTCAATGGAAATCGAGCATACATATGTACATAGTATGTATTATGTTCGATTATGATCGATACTACAAATTTCAGCACCCCGTCGCGCGCGCTGCAGCCGCGAAAACGCGAACTTTGCACCACGCCCACGCGAGAAACGCGTTCCGGCGATCAGATCCGCTTCGCGGCTATGAGAGGATGCGACGCGCGGCGCGGGGATCGGTAGACGCGCGTGTGTGTACGCGCGCGCGAGTGCGTTTGCACGCAGGTTCAGTCGCGACTGCGTATGCGCAAACACGCGTATACGCCACAGCAGGACTGTATACGGACGTGCGTCGGTCGCGCGTGCACGCGTTTCTCGTGAGGCCGCGTGTGGACGTGCGATGCGAGGACGACCCGATACCGTTGCAACCTCACGAGACCAGTCTCGATTCACCTGCCGACGAGCGAAGCCTTTCGCTGCCGAGAATTTCTCCGGTCCGCGACAATACGTCCGTATCCCGATAATCCCGGCGTGGCCGACGCGCAGCCGATCCCGCTGAATTTCGGGGCTTTTTTTTTGTTCGCGCGACGATACGCACGCGAGTGGACGACGAGTAGAGCGAGCGCGTCATGCCGGGCACCTGGTGTAGTATACTCGTCGTGCTGTTCCTGCGAGGGGTGAGTGTTGTGTGTCGTATCGGTTCGTCCGATTCGACCGTCGATTTCGTTAACCCGGGTACATACTCGCAACGTGTGGTTCGCTGACAATTACGGTTCGAACGGGCGAGAGTACGTATGTACATATGTATGTATGTATGTATGTATATGTATGTATGTAGGTACCTACGCGCGTACGCGCGTATGGATAGCGAGCGGAATTCAGGTGACGAAAAACGATGACCCGGTAATCGCATTCCGTATACCGTTGCAATTTACTCGTGACGACGAGGAACCAACCGATGCTCTGCGATGATCGGTGTAGCGTTGTGACTCGTATTACAGGGATGTTGATCGAGATTCATTTCAATTCTCGAACCTCTCTCGAGCCATAATTCTATTCGACGGGATACTCATCGTCGCGATCGTATCGAGTTACCCGGACGTATCCCGGAGAGATAAAATGACGAAGCGCGCGTAAAGAACTCCACCTCGACGAACGACGAATCCATCGAAGACGCGACGGGCGAGTCGTTGCACGTATACATACACGTGTACAAACCGTTGCAGCAGCACACACACACACACACACACACAAGCGTAGCTGGTTTCATATCGATAGGCATACACACCGTCCGCTCGGGCTTCCCGTAATTTCGTGGTTGTACCGGCAGCCAAGATTCGAACCAAAATACCGCATGGAACTGTGTCGGTCCGAGAAACGTCGGTTGTTTCATCTATCGAGTCAGAGTGACGGACGTTCCGATGTGGATCCAATACTCGTCGGCGTTTTTTTTTTTTTTGTATAACCGAAGGCACAAACGCAAGCTGTACCACTTGGTTCGCGAATCTCGGTTGCCGGTACAATCACGAACTTACGTGAAACCACGGCAAACGGGGTGCTCCTACCGATACGGAACCAGCTACGCTGGCGAGTAAGTCGTGCAACGGTTTGCATACAACAGGGCGTGATCACCATAATGTATGTACGTCTCTGTATGTGGATAGGTTGTGTGTCAATGTTCCTGATCGCAATCAGGCTGATGCATAAAATATTATGTCATACGCGCGCGCGCGCGCGCGCGAACGGAGGAGCTAAGTGTTAGAGTGCGTGCCGTCGCGTCAGCGGATCTCTCACTTCGACGGATAATTATTACATTTCAGCGCCCGTTGCGACTCGATGAATCATTTCGCTCTTTCTTCTTTTGCCCCTACATCCAATCCGTGTCCGCGGTCCGACACAGTGCGTCTCGGATACACCCATACGCGCATATGTTATACACGCGCGTACACGTGTAGTACCGTCCCCGAGATAAGGTGTTGCGCGGTAAAATACGACCGAGAGCGCCTTCCTCCCGCCCGAGCTACAGATTCACCGGAATCGATTTTCGCGCTCGACGGAATGATTGCGATAAAAATTGAAAAAAGCGAGCCAGGAATACGAACCGATCGAGGGAAAAATGGTATACCTACGTCAAAAATTACCTCTCCGAAGAGAATTCCCGTTTCCAAGTTATACACATGGAGATTTCTCAAATTCTTCTCACTGCCTGTACTCAAGGCTCAACAGCGACAAAGTACGCGTCGAATATTCGAAAATTACAAATACAGCTAGTATAGAAAAAGGAGATAAATGTGAAATTTTTTACACAATATCGGAATTCTAAACTAATGTCCTCGGAAAGCTTCACGGTCTGCCAAAAATCACCCGTAAACGAATAACGCCGACTCTCTCAACGATCATCGTCACGTACTTCCACACTGTGCGTCGTTGAAGTCGATCGGTTGTCGTCGGATCGCGATAACGTCTGATCGAACGCGTCCGGCGGCTGCGCTTATTCCGCGCGCTCGTTATAAATGTAGATTCTCTCTCTTGATTTCCCATGGGTGGAGGCGGCGGCGGCGGCGGGAGGAGGGAAGGGTCCTCGTACACCGGAAACTGGAACACGCCGCTTGTGATATTTCACTCGGCAAGTGCATCGAATAGTTTCCCCTACACGTTTGAGCGTAGGTACGTCTCTCGTTGAAAGTGTGTGACGACTGTAACCTCTCTTCCGTATACATGAGGTACCTACGGGCAGTTATACATACATACATATGTACGCGCTTGGCGTTCGAATTTGCGAATACGTGCATCGCGCGGCTGCGATTCCACAATTTCAATTCTCCGTCCACGTACCGCGAGGTCTCGAACGAGGGGCTCCCAGTTCGCGCGCGCGCGCGCGATTATTCTCGTTCTCCCGGTATAGGAGTCACATTGGAAATCGATCTCGAGAGATTTCGAGGAAATCGCGGAAGAATCGCAGAAAAATACGCTGAGGTGCGGTGCACCGGAGTCGAAGCGGAGGTACGGATCGAGATGGACGATGGATGATGCTTAGTCGCGAAAGAAATCCTCCGATCGAAACGCGCACGCGATCGCCCATCGCTCGATCTCGTCGCGCGACACTGATCCGCGTCATTTATTTCAGACCAGCGCGGGAATCGTGAGGAAACCACCTGCCTTCTCGACACCGGTTTACTCGGACGCCTACTTGCCCGCCTCCATGCAGGTTGAACACGCGACGAATCTGAAACGGACGAACGCGCGTCGCGACGGATCAAGCCTCTTCGTATCGCTTTGCACGTTGTAACGGGCTTCACTTGCGCGTTGACCTGTTTCGAGAATTCGCTCGACAGCTCCGCGCGATGGTTCTTCGAAATCATCATCGTCATCGTCATCGTCGTCGTCGTCGTCCTCCTCGTCTCGTATACGCGTTGAGTTTGCGACGCTCGATCGGTATTTCACCGTCGAGGAATGTAGGATTGATTGGGAAAAGATAATTGAATCGATCGATCGATCCAAAAGGAAATCGTTGATATCTTGTTGATTTCCTTTGTAAGATATCGACTTGGTCGGTATGATTTTCATGATCAGCGTGAAAAAAAAAAAAGAAAAAAAATCACACGAGACAGGGTGGTCGGGAGCTCGATTCCAGAGATTTCGATTTCGGTGAAAAATTGAAATTGAAATGTCAGGGGTCCCTGAATCTCTGGAATCGAGCTACCGCGCGACCCATTCGATGATGTATCTATTCGTGCTGATTTCGAAAAGCACGATTATCATCACGGTTAGTCCATACTCACGAGTATGTATCTCGAAAGGAATACAAGACACAGGGGTACCGTCTACACGATGTGCGAGACAATTATTTTCTCACGAAAAATCATCGATATCCTTCGTTGCCCCTTTGAGATTTGCTCACGAAATCCGTGACTTTCGGAATCGGCATGAAAAAATACCTACATGTGTGTGTGGGATGTGATGAGATCGTCGGGAGTTCGATTCTAGAAATTTCGAGTTTTGTGAAAACGTGTCAAGGGTCGTACCCCTTGACAATTTTTCCACTCATCATCAAAACCAACATTTCCGGAATCGATTGCTCGACCATCTCATCTTGCGTACCCACTACTTCGCGCTGACCATGAATGACACGGATTCGGTGAACAAATCCCGAAGGAGGTACGAAATATCGAGCCAAATCGGTGCGTTTTACTCTTTCAAGATTAGCTACATTTCCATCTACAAAAACAGATTTGTATACCAAAAGTCCACGGATATCGAGACAATCATCGCGGTTGGAGCTTGTCGCAATGGCATCCGCACTCTCTATCCTCCGCGAAGAATAAATCGAATTGCTTGTTGGCTCGCGACACAATCGATCCGTTCGCGCACCGATTCTTCGGAATATCCGATATCACTGCCGAAAGGAAAAAGGTCGCTTGTGCGAAACAACGACGAAAGAGCACTCATCACCCGAATACGCAGCGTCGCGACAATCCGGGGGATCGCGCGTTTCGATCCCGTGTCGGAGTTGAAGTTGTGCTTACGCGCGCGCGCGCTTTTATTCCGCTCGCGCTCATCGCTCTTTCCGCTGCTCTTTCGCAATCAGGTCATATTCCACGCGGTGGAGCAGCTGAAGCGCCTGCAGATGGAAGAGACGCAGCATTCGATGCCTCCGGTTCCCGCAACGAGTCCCCATCCTCCCGGGCAGCAGCAACCGGTACCAGCCGCGTCACCCGGCGTCCCAACAACGGAAACCGCGACTCCGACGCACGTGGAAGAACCGGAAGTTGACGAGGAGGTCCCGGTAACGAATCAGGAAGTGTCCGAGGTAAGCGAAGAGAGATCCGAAGACCGACACGTCACCGCGGAGACGATTCACGAAGAACCCGAAGCGATTCACGAGATGCGAAAGGCCGACAAAGGTGATCGCGAAGATACGTCGACGATCAAAGATCCTTTGGGCATTTCCATCACTGACGCTTCGAGGCGGCTGGCACCGACGGTTGACAGCGTCGTCGGGGGAATCTACGTGATCGTGAAACCCGGCTCCTCTTCGTCGAGCGCCGAGAAACACGACGTGGAGACCAAGACCGAGGAGGAGAGGGACAACCTTGACGAAGAACTCGACGAGAACAGGTAAACGAATTGCGAAACTCGGGACGGCTCCGACCGCGCGGGTTTCCCGATACTATACCTATTGGAAGGAGATTCCGAGACCGCGTGCGGGAGAAGCGGTTCCTCGTGGTTCGATCGATTGCGCGTATTCTCAGCGTGGTAGGAAATTTCCTTCGGACGAATTTCTCACGCGGTGTCCACGCGTTTCCAGTTCGAGGAAGCAATGTACCCGCACCGAGTAGGTACCGTTCATCCACATCTTCGGATCTACGATATTCTTGCGGAAATCTAACGGAAATGCGCACGGTGTACACCGCGTTGCGTTGTGCCAAAACGTTCAACGAAATGCCCTGCAGGCGCCGTTGCTCCGCCGCGCCGTCTCGAAGTTGACAACACCCCTTATTTTCCTACATAAGTATGCTCACCTCTCCACAGATTCTCTCTCCTCGGAGAGAGGGTGGTGCAAGTACCTCGACCCAGTCTCTACGGCTATCTGAGACGCGTCAAGGTACCGCCGAGACCATCTCTTCATCAATTGGCGATGCTGTACGACGCTCTGGGGAAAGACGCGAGAAGGCAGGGATTCTCGAAATTCGCCGGATACTCGGACGTGATTTTGACCGCTCTGGAAACCTCGGCGGGTGGCGGTGTCGGCCCGCAATTAAAGACCCTGCTGGAGAAGACTTTGGAGAAGAACGAATTGACGAGAGACGATACCAAAGAGAAAGCAAAGTCTGTCATTCGTGACTTGGAAGATTCCGGAAGCTCCCTGAATACCGATTTGAGACGATTGCTACCCCTGCGCTATGCGCCCTGAAGCGGACCCGCGTGACGATCGGGAGAAAAATTGAGCACACATGACGCGTATTTTATGCCACGAGAGACGCACCATTTGCGATAGCGCTTCGTTTCGTATCCGTCTGAAAAGACGCATTCGCCTTTGTGTAGCGCCTGAACATCGAGCTCATATCACGTCTCGTATATCGAATGTGTGTATGCGCGCGCGCGCGCACGCACCCTCGCATAAGACCGTTTAATAATAATTCTTCCTTCTTCTGATCCTGTGTGAATGTTTTTTTTTCTCTTCACAAAGAATAAGACAGTTTCTTCCTTCGATGACGATCCATCGATATCCCTTCGATCCTCCACCACCTTCATATCGGATACCACCCGCAATTTCTTTGTCCCCCCTGAAGACGCCTTACCCCTTGTTCTTTCCCCCGACAATCCAGTTGAACCGAACGCGATCCTATAAGTATGTAGGTATACAGATCCGATGATGAATAATCCTATCTACCTATACAGTTACCTACAGCGTCGATCGATTCGTGGGTATGATAGTTTGAGAATGCCGCGAGGCACGACGCGCGATTTCAGGCTGTCAACGAGTCCCTCGCATACCAACGATCATGATTAACGCAACTGTCGTTCGGCAGCGTGGGCTACGAGGAGCACGAAAAAGTCGCCGACAGTCGCCTCGTTTTCCATACAAAAGCTCATCGTTAACCCTACGATAACCAATAGCTCGCTCTCTGTGAGTCATCTGCCGAAAACCGCGAAATCAACGTTCGTCGCTGATCCGATGTAGGTATCGCGGACTGTTTCGATCTCTCTACCTATGAATCACTCGAAGAGCGAGTTCGACGATTCGCGAAGTCGTTCAAGATTTATTCGATCTCTTCCCTGCACGTTGATGTCTTCCAATTTATTATGCGTACGCATTTGCCCGGACCGTCCGAAAAACTCGAAGGAAACTCAAATGATTTCGCTGAAAAATTTACAAATTTTCGACAAGGATAAAGAGATCCCCCCTCGCGAGTTACTTCTCTTTTCGAAGGTCCCTGACCCATTATATGACAACCGCGCGAATATAAATATATTGTTTATAGTCGCCGTAAGACGTATTATGGCGTGTGGCAAGTCGCGATACGTGTGCGGCCTGCGAATTCGTTGGGCAATTCTGACTCAATGATTCGGCTCGGGGCACGGGCGCGGGTAGAGACAATGGGATGCAGTCGCTCTTGAACCACGTCCATTTTTGTCTGGTTTTGACGACTTTACACCACTGTACCGCGCGTCGGTATATAAATTGGTTTTGAAATCGGCCGGGCCTACAGTCGTACGACGGAAGCGAATCGCAAGAATAGCCGGGGATACCTACTCAATAGTCGCGCGTTTGTAATTACCAATCCACAACGCGCGCCCAGTGAATCGTCGTCGTCGTTGTCGTCAGTATTCTCTTTTTAGTGGTGCACAATCGTCGGTGGGAACTCGAATTGTTCTTCGAGGTGAAAACATGAAGGGCCCGTTCCTCGGATACTTTGTTCTCTGCGTGAGTATACTCGAGTTTTCGTGAGTCTCGTTTGATAATCCGCCGTTTGTTCTTTCGTTCGTCCTACGCGCGACGCCCTGACCACCCTGACGGCAAAGCAACTCGCAATAGCAGCGGACACTCTTCTTTCCTTTCGCAGATTTTTCTCGCAAAAACACAGAGCAAACCGCAGATCACTAAACTCTTCCCGGTGCGAGAACTCGCGACCTTTCATCAACGAACGAACGAAGTGAAGCCGCTGGAGAAGCTACTAGGCAAGTTACGTGCGACGTACAACTTCGTCTTCAGCCGCCCGAAGGACACGAGCAACGTGCAAAACATATTGTCCAAGGATCATGCGGCGGACCCCGCCGACGTGGAAGCCATCAAGCATCTCTGGGCGCAAGTGTCGCCGCGAATCGCCGGCGATGAGAAGAAGCCGTACGACGCCGAGGATAGAGCCTTCGACGAAACGGAGGTGAGGCCGAATCGAGTGGCGAACGAGGTGGAAAAGACCACGTCGTCGAAGGAAGCGTCAACGACGTCCAGCTCGGCAGACGATTGGCTGGACGACATCGAAGCGCCCAAACCTTTGGATCAGTTGGAATTGCAGGACGACGAGAATGACGACGGTGTCGTCGAGGTGGTCACCCCGCAATCCACCCTTCATCTACCGGCGACGCTCGGTCAACACTTGCTCGAATGGCTCGGCTCACTTTTGGGCCTCACGTACGGCGTCTACTCGAAAGTCGCGCGAGCTCTCAAGAGCACTTGATTTTGTACGTCGAGAATTCAGTTTCGTTGAGACGACATTGCGCAACATCCGAGAGATAGAGTAGCGGGGATGTATGGAAGTAGGTATACATACCTAGGTATGGTAACTTCGAGGGCTCCGGATAGGTATATAATAATGTACTAGTATACCTAATCACAGTTTTCATTTCTCTCCTTTCGCTATTCGCGGTTGATGTATCTCCAAATCAGATTACGAGTAGAGAGCTGTGATCTGATCTCGATATACATGCATATACATAGGTATGTATAGTATACCTATGGTAGTATGCATACAAGTAGACCGTCGTTGCACACAATAAAGATTTCCAATCTCCCTTATATCATCCAACGAATCATAATATGAGCACTCTCTCTCTCTTTCCCGCCCCATTGTATTTCTTAATTTGCTGATACGCACTGTGTATACCACGTACATGAAATATACTTCGGATGAAAAAATAAACTTACGTCTCGTCATATTTCAAGTCCCATTCACCTTTCGTATCTCCGCAGTGGAATTTACAAGTGCTGAAAACGAAGATGTGTTCCCAGTGATGCAGCTACTGGACATCCCTTCGAAAATGATGGACCGGTCCGAGCCGGCTTCGTGCGTGTAAAAGATTTGCATTTTCACGCCACATCTTTCGAGGTGGCTACACTTGTCGGGTAGTCAAAATAAAGCGGACTACGTTTTGAACACGATTTTCCATCAATATGGAGTGAACCCGATCGATTTAACACGCTTTTTCACTGCTTCAATACAACGAACATTACACGACACCGCGCCTGGCACACTCTTTCGAACGCAATACGTCATGTAAGATGGCGCCCTCCTGTGTGCAAGGCGCATGCGTTGATACATGATATGTTAGATCGCACTGGACCGATATCCGATTAATCAATGCCTACGTTACCATCGGATACGAACTTTTACGAAACTCTCTGTACGAAATGCAATTGATTCCACGAAAGAGGAATTAAAAGTTAATATACAGGGTCTCTCCACGTACCTATGTTGTTGACATAGGACGATATGGCACGTAGCATTTTGTAGACTGTAGGCTATACGCTATTGGTCGGAGATGCAAGGACGACGAACGATTGGCTCTGTCTATCGCCGGCAGACGTCAATAGTCACGAGAGAAATTCCCTAGGGCGTAAAAACCTAGCAGACGAGAAAGTAGGCGTGGTAACGCGGCTTAAGGCCCAGTTCCACAACTCAGGTTTAACTATAATCTCTGGTTAGTTGCTACGGAGTAGCCAATAGCACACAAAGCTGGTATCATGACAACCAACCAAGGATTATACCTAGTTAAACCGGAGTTGTGGTACTGAGTTTGAGTAGGTATTATGCCGCGTTTATACACATGTATGGACTTAGGGCGGGTTGTAACGACTTGGTTTAAACTCAGTTCTAACTTGAACCACGTTTGAACTGAGTTCACATCAAAATGTATGACATTATGCGTGACACAAAATATACCAAGAACGGCGGTTCAAGCTGAACCGGCTCTGAACCAAGTCGTTACAACCCGCCCTATGCGTGACACAAAATATACCAAGAACGGCGGTTCAAGCTGAACCGGCTCTGAACCAAGTCGTTACAACCCGCCCTTAGTGGCGCCAGTGATCGCGCCAGTTCTACTTGCATGATTTCAGCATACTACAGACTTTTTCGGTCTATGCATGCAAAGATTCAACTTGTATGCAAGTCGATGTTTACACTTGCAAATTTAATTTACTGGCGCGCCAGTTCTTATTGGCGCCACTAAATCCATGCATGTGTAAACGCGGCATTACTGAGGAAAAATAACACTCTCTCAGCGCCCTCAATCCCATATTGAAAAGTCAGTCTCTTAACTCCCGTATATTCCTCGATGTGGCGTCACTATGCCACAGGGTTGAGTCGCGTCGTTTCGATTGCTGCTACTGCTGCTGCTCTGCTGTTGCTGCATCATCATCCACACGTTCTTCTAAGTACGCAATGGGTGGGACATTTAAACATTCCCCTAGGCTTTTCAATAACGAATTGCTGCGAAATTACAACGTCTACTGAGTATTATACAGATACCCGACGTATTTACGCGACGCCAACCAATCGCGAAACTCTCGATGGCCTCGACGCACGTGTCGCACGACGATAGAGCGTGTGCGAGGAAATGTTCGGGGACTCGCGGGGCATCCTCGACTCTTCCCTCGAAAATCCCCACGCGTCGTTTCGGCTTCCACGCGCATTTGCGACCCGAGTCAACGCCGAGGGATTGCCCCTTTGGGCGATAGAAAATCTAATTTCGCACCCAGAGAATGTCAGCCTCGTGGTTTTGAACAATACGTCGAAACGACCGTGCACGATTGTTCTCCAGTCGTATGTGGATGGCGTCGGGCGCGAGAGTCTTCTGAGATCATTTTCATCTCGACTCGGGACCACGGAGAACGCTGCACGCGATAATAAATCGTTCCAGTCGTCGAATGGATGTGGGCACGGACTCGATGTTCTCTCGCGAATTCCACGTTGAGGTGCTCCTTCGCGTCTTTGTTGAAAAAAATCGCAAAACTCGGAGCGCGGTGCATCGTGCGAGCAGTCACAGCTCAGGGGTGCTTTTGCGCTGGCGTTTCGGGAAGATTGCTGCAAGAGAACTACACTTTTCGTAGCGAGAAGGATTTGCAAACGTGGGGAAAGCGACAGCATCGATCCAACGAAACGATATAACAAAGTGCACGCGCGGAATATCGGCAGACATCGACGAGAGGATCGGAAATGTGGCGAGAACGAGGCAGAACCGGGAGCCCCGCTTGAATGAGAGACTCGGAGGTTGGATTGGAATTGTTTGAACTCCACGATACTCGTATGAAATTCATTCGGTAAGCTAGTTGATGCGAAAGAACGACTCGCTGGAAATTATTTTTTACGATCAGGGTCCGAATCAAAGGAGGTACCGCGGGGAGAGGCGATGTTTTAGAGTTCGCTCAATTTTAAGGTTACGTTCGAGCGAATCCGACGACCTCTCATTTCGAGCGATATTTCGCAGGAGAGAACGCCAAAAGTGGATGTAACTGGCGACTTGAAACTGTTCTAATTGGATCGACATTGCCGTTGGCAAGAGTTTACCCTTCGAATATAACGAAACTGGGCGGATTCCTTTGACGCAACGGGACAGATATTTTCTCTTTCTCTCTCTCTCTCGCGCGCGCGCGATATTCTTAAATGACCCTCTAACCAGGCCTGTCGCGTTTTGTCGTTGAACCACACTTATTCTGAACGATAACGCGCAACTGTCGCCACTGCGGGCACATCCGTGTCGATTTCTCAAAGCAGCGAGAACCTGTCGCGGGGACGCGTAAGAACCAAGGACGGGCGCGACGGACACGCTTGAGATACCGGCGTCTCGTCCCGCCGCAAATTTGTCGTTAGAGTTTCGCACGTATGGATGATGCTCGGAGGCAGTGAACGGTATGGAGAAACATGGACACGGACACGGACATTCGCACCATCAACACCACCACCACCATCACCACCACCACCACTCTCGTAGCAATTCGCAGAGCTCGTCGACGAGTAGTCAGAGCCAACCATCGAAACACAGTCACGGACACGCCAAGGAGTCGCAGAAAGAATCGCAGACGCCCGGTGGACCGCAGACGGTCACCCAAAAGCCCAGAAATTACAAGCTACTGGTCGATCCTTTTCTGACGAAAGGCGCGGCCAAGTTGTATCGATACGACGGCTTGGTGCCCGGCGATCCGACCTACCCGCTAGTCCAAGTACGAGATCCTAGATCCCAGTTGACGAGAATATGGACGAGGCTCGAGCAGCTCGATCTACCCGTGCCTAGATTCAAGATCGATTCGAATTACTGCGGCGAGCCGCCGCCCCTCGAAGTGACCTTTTGCCACCTGAACGACAACATTGACAGGACCTTCCTGACGGACATGGTCCAGAAGTTTGGCACGATCGAAGAGCTCACGATCTACTATCATCCGCTCACGAATAAACACCTCGGCATAGCCAGAGTGGTGTTCGAGACCACCAAGGCTTCCAAGGCCTGCGTGGAAAAGCTGAACGACACTTCGGTCATGGGGAAGGTCTTGAGGGTGTTCCTCGACGCCTTCGGCGATGAGTGCAAGAGGATATACGCTGAGCTCACTGCCGAGAAAAAGTTGGAAAAGAAGGTCGAGAAGGAGGTCAAGCCCGAGCCGGAACCGGAAAAGCAGACGCCGATCGAGAAGATCCCTCCCCTTCCCGAGGAGAGGGACGACTACAGGGCCGTCAAAAAGGCCCCTCCGCCGTTGGAGAAGCCCAGAGGAGAGGTGTACGTGGAGAATTCGAGGTTTAACAAATTTCGGGATTACCCGACGCCCGGCGGGAGTACGGGCAGCGATTTGGGATACGGAACGGCTCCCAGCGAACTCAACTATTCCAGCAACTACTCGCAAAGCTCCACGCCCGCTACCAACTACGATTATTATTACTCGAGTTACCATCACCAGCCGTCGAATAGCTACGTAGCCGGCATGACTCAGACCGGCGTCTCTCAGAGTCTTCCGATTCCGCAGAATTCTGGCATTTGGTGGGGGACGAATTCGAGTACCGCGGCGTACACCTCCCCTGCCGTTTGGCCTCCCCAGCAAACGTCGAATCTCGATGGAGCGAGTTCGATATCGTTGCACGTCGCGAAATCCTCCAACTCCAAGACTCAGCAGCCGCATCACGCTCCGAAGAAGGAGAAGGAGAGTCTCTCGTACATGACGAAGAACTCGAGTCGCGACTCACCTGTGGAATCCCGGAAGATCCTCGACTTGGACACGAGAATCGCCATGCTGCTCAAGGACAAAGCCGGCGGCATGGCGCCGCCCTTCTTGCAATTCGGTAGCGATTCCGAGGACGAGAGAAAGTCGCAGCACCCCGACGAGGAGAAGATACTGTCCGAGCCGCCGAGCCCGTTCCTTTCCGCCGATATATATAAGGCGTGCTTCGAGAAGACGTTGGAGAGAAGCAGAGAGAGGCGGAGAGCGCGCGAGAACAGCGTCAATCGCATTTCCGTCGACGAAGAGTTGGGTAGCGTCATCAGTTCCAGCGAAGACGAGGCGCTGCTCGGCAGCTACAGTCCGGCTCCCGACGAGGCGGAGCCGGAGCCGCCCAAGGAGCAACCGCCCCCGCCACCGCCCGACGACGACAGAATGTCACTGAGTCCTCTGAGCTCCGGCGACGAAAAGATCGAAGAAGTAAGGGCACCGACCAAGCGCGGACGACGAGACAAAACGAGTCTACGAACCGGTCGCGACACAACCCCGTATATACCCCTTACTTTTTTATTCCTCCAGGTTGCGGCACAAACCGATTCGCAGAATCATTTGTACCCAGGCGCCGGTTATCCCGGACACCTGTCTCATTATCCACCTCCGCCCAGCGACATGTACAACTGGCCACGGCCGTCGCAGTACCCCTATCCGTACGGGACGGCCTACTTGCCTAATCATTACCAACACTCGACGGCACCGATTCCCGGGGCGGTAGGCGCTCCCCAAGGAGCGGGATATTATCCGTCCCTGCAATCCAGATTGCACGCTCTAAATAATCACAGCATTTCGAAGGACAACCCCCAGGTCGGTTCGCAGCGGCGCCCTAGAACAATATACTCCATCCTACGTCGTTATATTCCTCCCCAGCCTTATAGCTTCTCTCTCTCTCTCTCTCTCTCTCTCTCTCTCTCTCTCTCTCTCTCTCTCTCTCTTTCTCTTTCTTTCTCTCTCTACTTTTCCATTTATCGCCGCGCGCCAGCCGGCGTATCCTCGATGTAACGATATGCGCTTCTCTCAGGGCCCCACCATAAACGGGGTACTCGGTAGGGTCGTCAACGAGCTCAAGCAAATCTTGAAGAGGGACTTTAACAAGAAGATGGTGGAGAATACCGCGTTCAAGTTGTTCGAAGTCTGGTGGGACGAGAAAAAGTCGGAGAAGGCCCGAATCGCGGGAGGCGAGAGCACCGTTAGTACCAACAACGTTGCGAAAGAGGAGGTCCCGAAGCCGCAAGGACTCTCGTCGCTCCTGGAGCAAGCCACACCTCTGGGGCTCAATTACGATGGGTTCGGCCTCGGTATCAGAGCCAGTATACCGAAGATGCCTTCCTTCCGGGTGAGGCGTTTCAGTACAATTTTACATTGCTCGCGCGTGATTCATCTCTCGCGTCGACGCGTTTCTATTCAGAATTGCCCTCTCTTCCTCCCTTTACCATATAGCGCAAGATCAAAGTACCGAGCCCGTTGCCGCAAGACGAAGACAGCCGGCAGTCCGATCGCATCGAGACCGAGCTGATCGATAGCGACAGCGATTTGGATATGTCTCCCGTTCAAAAAGTGAAAAGGCCAGTCACTTCCCTTGCCAGTGCCTCGTCGTCTCCCTCTTCGTCGTTGGTCAGTGCTTCTTCCAGCGAGAAGTCCAGTAGCAGCAGCAGCAGCAGCAGCAGCAGCAGCAGCAGCGCCAGCAGTAGCAGCAGCAGTGGTAGCGGTAGCAGTAGCAGCAGCAGCAGCAGCGAATCTAGCACTAGTGCGAACGAGAGCTCCGACGAGGATGAGAATTTGGTTAATTCTCCGGGAGAGGTACGATCTCGAGACAATGGAGAAATATATGCAAACATTCCGGAGGTGCGTCAATTCTATGTGGTTCACAATTTCTGCTTTTTTTCTTTTCTTTCTTCACGCTTGCCCTACGCGTCCCAAACAGTGCTCTGATAGTCGCCTATCCGATGATCGTCCGCTGGCTTGCAACAGCGAGGATCCTGATATTTTGATGGAGTTTGCGATACAGAGATCGTTGGATTGTCCGACGCCGGTGGGACGAGAAACTCCCTTGCCGGAAATAAAGGTAGAGGATCACGCCACGGACGATTTCCCGCAGTGTAACGACCATGACGCGAGTCCCGTGTCTTCTCCGAACCGCCTTAAAGCGGAGGAAGCAGAGAAACAACAACAGCAGCAGCAGGGTGCAGCCGTGACCGAAACGACAGTCGAAAGACCAAAAACGCCAGATGTGGATCTGGATAAATTAAGGGCCGATTCGTTGGAGGAACTGCAGAAGCAACAGCAAGAAAAGGGGATTGTCGCGGGCAAAGTCAAGAAGGTGGAGACGCGAGACATTCGGATCATGGAAAGCTCTGCCGCCGAGGCTCTTATGACGCTTGCCGGACAAGACAATATTATACGGCACAAGAGCCCTGGGCTCGTACAACCCAATATCATCAGGGCACTTCAATCCATGTCCGAAAAGTATATAAACGACGAGCCGATATTGAAAGAATCCGAGAAGATCGAAATGTTCAGTGAAATACCGACGACCGATTCGGAGGAGGAGAGTCTTGAAATTAGAAGAATGAGGTACGTATTCAAAGCGTCTTATATTTTACGTTTACGCCCTCTCCATCCCTCGATCGTTCTCCCAGGTTCCAAGCGGAAGCGGAGCTTCGTTTGAACGGCCAGCGAAGTCCTAGCAGCGTTGGATCTCAAGCATCTCAGGTTTACATGGAGCACTCGTACTCTCTGCCACCCGCCCAACCGGAACCACTCGTCGAACGTGTCGCGCGTACCGCCCCGCCGGTTAAAGCGAAACCACCGAAACCGCTTAAGCTGGAGAAGGCGAAGGACAAGTCCGAAAAGACGACCAAGAGAAAGTACAACAAGTACTCCAAGTTACACACGCACGCGGATCGCGAGAAGGAGAAGGAGAACATTCAGAATGAATTGGTCCTGGGTAGGTTGCCGAGAAAATTTCAGGAGCAAGCCATCATCACCTACAAGGAGAGGGATTTGATGGCGGAAATGGGAATTCTTTACGAATTTCTCACGAGAGGCATCGATGCCGAAGACGTTGAATATTTGCGGAAGAGTTACGAGGCCCTCCTGGCGGACGACAGTCAAGGTTATTGGCTGAACGATACTCACTGGGTCGACCATCCCGCTACGGATGTTCCCACCCCCGCCAAGAGGAGGAAGCGCGACGAGCTCAGATTGCACGCGAGCGGAAGCGCCAGGACCGAGGGGTATTACAAAGTGGACGTACGGGAAAAGGCTAAACACAAGGTACGCGCGCGTTCCGTTTGTCAGCGCGATCGTGCGAATGCTGCCGTTACAATTTCAAATAACGGTGCTCCTTTCAGCATCACTACGCACAAAGTATACAGCGCAGCAATGACATCGAGGATAGCGGTGGTTCCTATATCGGCGGTGACGGTACGACGAATGGTCCAAAGACTAACTCTAAGGCTCTTACTGGTAAAATGCAGGCTCTCTCGCGAGAAGCACGAAGCAATCAGAGACGTTTACTCACGGCGTTCGGAATAGACACGGATAGCGATCTCCTAAAGTTCAATCAATTGAAGGTACGTCGATTGACCGACGTACTGCAATGCGGAAGATAGCGCGCGCGCGCGCGCGTAAGCATGCCAGAAACTTTGCACCGTCGCTCTTCACGTTTCAGTTCCGTAAGAAGCAATTGAAATTCGCTAAATCCGGCATCCACGATTGGGGCTTATTCGCGATGGAACCGATAGCGGCCGACGAAATGGTCATAGAGTATGTCGGGCAAATGGTCAGGCCAGTCGTCGCGGATCTACGGGAGTCCCAATACGAAGCCACGGGGATCGGAAGCTCTTATCTCTTCCGAATCGATTTGGATACAATCATCGACGCGACCAAGTGTGGCAATTTGGCACGGTTCATCAATCATAGCTGCAACGTAAGTTCTTACCCATTTCTTCGATCTCTTCTCCTCCTCGAGAATCGAAACGTTGAACTCTGTGCGATAAAGAGCAGGGTACCCCTTTCTCGCGCCTCCTTCTAGACTCCACCGAATATCGCCGCTTCCACAATTTATATAATATGTCGAACCCACTCCCTTCGTCGACGCGTTCCGAGGTGGAATGTCGTCATTCGATAGCTCTAAATCTTCCGTACGTGCGTACGTGTTGCAGCCCAATTGTTACGCTAAAGTCATTACGATCGAAAGCCAGAAGAAAATCGTAATCTACAGTAAGCAGCCGATCGGAGTCAACGAGGAGATTACCTACGATTATAAATTTCCATTGGAGGACGATAAGATTCCCTGTCTCTGCGGAGCGCCTCAATGCCGAGGCACTCTTAACTAAATTACTATTCGTTACGATACGCCCATTATCACATCCCTTCGATCCTCGTCCCCCTTCACGATTCATCAAACCCCACGCATATTTTTGTAAATACATCCTCGTGTAAACATTTTATAAAAATGCACTGGAAAATGCTAATCTACGCTCAAATATTCGCCCCGTCTTTCCTTTCGAATAGATCCGCCGCGAGTGCTTTACACGAATGTGCAGCTTTCTTCTACAATCGTATACGAGAAAAGACTGTTCTCGTTTCCGTGCTCTACGCAAACACGGCAGAGGCGCGGAGTAGGTAACTCTTGCACTTTCTTAAGAGGCGAATCGAGCTCAATCGCGCTCAATGCTCCGAGAAGGATGGTTTATAGGTTTCACGTCAAACGATAGAGACGTAATCGGCATTTCAAATACGAAAATGACGATTCATTTTATTATGCAGCGATTAAGGAAATGGCATGAGAAGGAGAAGACCGAGGGAGGGGCACGCGTGAAGAAAGAAAAGGTATCATTGACTTGTGGAATTTGGCGAAGGGTCGGGCAATTGATGCGCGTTACTCGAAGGAATCGTGTTTACGCCCTCTTGTTTGAACACTGGATTCAAATTCGAATTTATCACCGCTGACGCCACTGGGTTCTGCATGTCCAGCTGACTCTGCGCGATGTCTTGAAGTGCAGCTTGAATCCTTTGTAGAAGCGCTTCGCCCTGCCTTACCACTTCCTCCAATTGTTCACCGGCATCTTGGTTCTCCTGTTCGAGGCGACCGAGACTCGCTACCTGAAGTTCTTGCGACGATTCTTCACTGGGAAGGCTTTCTATAAGCGTGTCGATATCCTTTGCGCATCTTGCTATCAGAGTTGCGAACAACGCCGCGTAATCTGAAACAATAGGTATAGGTATATCGGCGTGAAACCTTCAACTTCTTACACTGTATTGCGCGACCAAGGGCATGCCTATTCCCCTCTAGGAACAGCTCTGTTGAGTGAAACTACCACGTACCGCGGACACGCTAAAGCAATTGTATCGCTACTAATTAATTACCCTCTTGATGCTGGTGCTGTTGCGGCGTTCCGACGCGGTCGAAACCAGGAAATTTGCTCGGGGTGGAGTATTGCTGCAGTATGCCCACGCTATTGCAAAAATGTTCAGCTTGCTAAAACGGTACCTCTCTTCGTCATTTGTCGTAATTAAGTATTAAGTGAAAGCGTAACGTTGAAAACGGATGAATTACTTGATTTATCGTATCCTGCAGTTGTGTCAATCGGTCCGCCATCTTTATAGGTAGGCTCTCGCCGCCATATTCGAGCTGAAAACATAATAGTATACCTAGACGGAAGACGGCCCGTATTGTCGTCACGCGAATGGCGCTCCTCTTGTGAGCATTAAACGAAATTAGTTCCACTGTGTGTGTATCACTAGAGGGCGCCACTGCCTACTTCCTGAATTCCTTTCTTTACCGACTGTTCAATCGGTGCTGCAATTGAGAAACATGATCATGAGGGGGCGCGCGCTGTGTCGCTACATGATAATAATATATCGTATGTGTATACACATTACATACCTCGCTCGGTAGTTTCGGATGAGAAGGCGTCAAAAAGTTTTGCAAAATCTCGTGTATCCGGCCGTCGGGTGCCGTATCGTTGCGTCGTTCGCGTATGCGTGCGTGCGTGACACGTACGGGGCGTGAGTTTTCCCGGGTACGGTGTACGGCTACGACGGAGAATTCGAATTGTTAATAACATGCGTTCGTGAGATCGGCCAATCTCGAGAGCAGCAGGAGGAACATCGTCCGAAAAGTACTCGGCGGAGCCGCGCGCATGTCTCTCTGTGCACATTCTCGCCATTTTGGAGGTGAATATTATTTTTGCGACAGTTTGCGATCGACCCGCCGGTTGCTTGAATTTTCGTCCGCGCGCGCCTTCCTCATCATTTCCCTCCTCCATCATCATTATCATCACCATCATCGTCATCATCATCGTCATCGTCGTCGTCGTCATCATCGTCACCATCATCATCATCATCATCATCATCATCATCACCACCACCACCACCACCACCACCACCAACACCATGGCCACCATCATTATCATCATCATCACCACCATCACCATCACCACCTCCTCCTCCTTCTCTTTCCTACTCCTCTTTTGCAAGACACTCGCCTGCTCGAATTCGCGGAAACGACAAATCGCGCTGTCTTCGAGGCAATTTTACTTTCCAAGAGCCAATTTTCCTTACACACTCGCATTTCTCTATTCTTTCGATAGGTATTTCCCTTGAAGATGTTGCTCCGTCCCTCCGACAACCCTAGTCTCCTATCCGCGTCCGCTTTTCCAAGATCATATCGTGGTAATTTAGCGATCCCCGGGGCAACCGAACAGTTTTCAATTACACATTGGTGTCTTGCAGTTTTCACAACCAAACTGCTTCCTCGGTGCTCTAAGATGAATGTCACATTTGCACGCGAATGACACGAAAACGACACGTACAAACGCGGGTACGTGTACGACAAAAGTTCCTTCTCGCTGAATGATAATTTTATGTTGAGAGATCAATTATCGTTGTATTCCCAAGGCCGGTGCGTCTCGAAACACCAAAAGATTGCTTTGTCAACCTTGCGATCGTCAGCAGGCATTTCGATGACCTACGATAACGTAAACGGCGATGCAGTTGCATTGTTTGGTTGAATTATTCGTACGGCGTCCAAACGTTATTCCTATCGAGTAATCGGGTTTGTCCGTCGATCGATCGGTCCGATCAAATAGCTAACAGGGAGAACGCCGATGTACTCGGACACGAAATCAAAGTTCTTCGGCGATATCAAAACTACCGAAGGCGCTACGTGGACGATTCGTTGCTCGTCGCGCGTAAATACTTCCTCCTCAAAGGATCGTCGTACGATCTTTGTAAGCGATCACTCCGATATTATCTACGTTAACATCGGCCCCGTGCCCCTTTTCGTATAGATAAAACAATGGTACGGACGATGGACTGACAGAAAATTCGTTAATGTGTTGGAGCGGTGGGACGAAGGGGAGCAGCGCAAAAAAAGATAGAAAGGCGCAGGGCGTGGGGAAGAACTGGCTCCGGCCGTCCGTACGATAAACCCGCCCCAGCATGCCGGCTATTCCGAGGCCCGGTAGCCTGAAGGATCCAGAAATCGCCGAGCTGTTCGAAAAGAACGATCCGGAAAAGATATTCGAAGATCTACGAGAGATCGGTCACGGCAGTTTCGGTGCTGTGTACTACGCGCGATGTCTCGTCACCAAAGAGATCGTGGCCATCAAGAAGATGTCCTATCTTGGAAAACAGACCGTGGAGAAGTGGCAGGATATTCTGAAAGAAATTCGGTTTCTCAGGCAACTCAATCATCCCAACACCATCGAGTACAAGGGTTGTTATCTCCGGGATCACACTGCCTGGGTGAGTAAGCCCAACCCTTCGCCTTCGCCCTCTCCATTTTCTTTTTCCTTCTCTTTTCTTGGATTTTCTTCGCGATCTCGTCTCCCCCTCGAGATCCCTCGTACCCCGCGGAACGACGGGAAAAAACGGTTCGCACCTCTTTACAGCTAGTGATGGAGTACTGCCTCGGTTCGGCGTCCGACATAATAGAAGTCCATAAAAGACCGCTGAAAGAGGACGAGATAGCCGCGATCTGCGAAGGCGTCCTGCGTGGCTTGCATTATCTCCACTCTCTGGGTAGAATCCATCGAGACGTGAAAGCGGGAAACATTTTACTCACGGAAAATGGTACCGTAAAACTTGCGGATTTTGGCTCTGCGAGCATCAAGTGTCCGGCTAATAGTTTTGTCGGAACGCCGTACTGGATGGCGCCCGAAGTGATACTAGCCATGGACGAAGGGCAGTACGACGGCAAAGTGGACGTATGGTCCTTGGGGATTACGTGTATCGAGTTAGGTGAGGATGAAATATAGTCTTCGCACTGTTTATGTGCACGCCGCGTACCGTTCGCGCACGATAAGTTAGTACCCTCGCTTTGTGAAATGTCGATTTCGCTCAACCATGAACGCGTATCGCGAGGAGAGAGAGAGAGAGAGAGAGAGAGAGAGCCCGAAAGTCGAGGGGGAATGCAAATGCATTTTCTTTCGCAGCCGAACGAAAACCGCCTTACTTCAATATGAACGCAATGAGCGCTCTGTATCACATCGCCCAGAATGACACGCCGACATTGAATTCGCCGGACTGGACCGACGTGTTTCGTCACTTCGTCGAAGTCTGCCTGACCAAGAGCCCAACTGAGAGGCCAACTTCTGGCCAGCTCTTATCGGTGAGTAGCCGCTTCTCCGCTCCCGCGAAGGACAGATTCTTCGTGCCACCGAGCGTCGGGGGATGCTTCCCTACGAATCGATCCCACGACGTCTCGGTAGCGTGCCGCGAGATACGCGGAAATGGAGCAGAACGAGACGGAGAAGGAAAAAGTTGCGAAGCGCGATCGATTAATCGTTCTCTTGTGAAATTTGCATCGTCTAGCATCAGTTTGTGACCAGAACGCGTTCCCCTCAAGTCTTAATAGACCTGATTCAGAGAACCAAGGCTGCGGTTAGGGAGCTGGACAATCTGAACTATCGAAAGATGAAAAAAATACTGATGATCGATGCCTGCGAAACCGAGAGCACTGTCGGAGACGCGGACGGTAGGTATCAACGCTTCGTGCGCGTTCTTCTCACCGGTGCTCGCGCCCACGTTCTCTTTCCGCTCTTCACCGCGCCGTGCGTTTCGAGAGTAATACACCGTTGTGTTTCACGTTATTGCTCTCCCGTAACGCGCTCTTATTACATTCGCTTATCGCAGACACTCCTGACGAACAAACAGGTGGTGACAGCAGCAAGAGCAATTCCATCACATCGGAGCATTCGATTCATTCGATGGGTGTGTCGGCGAGCTCGCAAAGTTCTTCCACTAATAGTCTGCCCCTGCCGAACGCCGACGCGAACGACTACTCCACGGGATCCGTGAGGAATCGGCAAAAGGCGTCGGCCGGGGTCACGGCCAATCTCCTCGAACACGGCGCCAATAACTTTGCGACCATCAGAACGACGTCGATCGTTACCAAACAGCAAAAGGAGCACATGCAGGAAGAGATGCACGAACAAATGAGCGGCTACAAGCGAATGAGACGGGAACATCAAGGCGCTTTGGTAAGGAATTCGTGCGCGGCTCTTTCTTCCGTCGCGTCACCGACGACGCTCGATCGACGCGGCCCCTACATCGTTGCGCCGTTGCTCCCTTCATCCGGCAGGTCAAACTGGAGGAACGTTGCAAAATGGAAGTGGAATCCCATAAGCAGCTCTTGGACAAGGAGTACGAGAGCTTATTGCAGCAATTTAGTAAGGAATTGGAGAAATTGCAGTTGAGGCATATGCAGGAGTTGGAGCGCAAGCTCAAGCAAAATCAGAATGCGGAGAAGAAGCTGCACAAGGAGATAAGCGGTAGGCAGGAGGCCGATCGCAAGGCGCTCGAGGCTCAACAGAAGCGCGAATACAAGGTAAGAAGAGGCGCAGCGGATAGGCGTGTGTCGAAATCGACATTGATTTACGGAATCGAACGATCCTTATTACGCCAGGCCTACAAGGAGAGGTGGAAGAAGGAACTCTCGCAGGACGAAGTGACTCCGAAACGACAACGAGACGCCACGCTTCAGAGCCAGAAGGACAACTTGAAGCAGATGGAAGTGCAGGAGGAGCAGCGACTCACGAGAGGGCAGCGGGAGTATCTTGAGCTCGAAATTCGCAAGTTCCGCAGAAAAAAATTACTCATCTTCCACAGTCTCGAGCAGGAACTCTTACGAGAAGTCAGTGTCTACCATTAATAATTGTTTCTTTCTTTCATTTTCTTTTCTTTTTTTTCCTTCCTTCTCTTGTTTCTTTCCCCCCCCCCCCCCCCCTCTCGCTCACGACTATTGACCGCTATAATATTATTGTCATCGTCCGCTTTTTCTCAAATCATAAAATTTCTTTTATAACCATCACCCTCCGTGTGATCGAAAAGAAAAATTCACAATACACATAGGAGCTGAACAAAAGGCAACAGCAGTTGGAACAAGCACACGCTATGCTCTTGCGCCACCATGAAAAAACGCAGGAACTAGAGTACAGGCAACAAAGGGCGGTCCACGCTCTCCGGGAGGACCAGGTGCACCGGCAACACTCCACCGAACTTTCAAATCAGCAGGACTACATGCAGCGCGCGGAACGCGATCTGCGTAAGAAGCATGCCCTCGAACTCAAGCAGCAGCCCAAGAGCCTCAAGGTTTGCGCGAACGAAAAAAGAATCCGTTCCAGTGAGATCGAATATGTGTGTCGTCTACATAAGGAAGGCGCGATTTTTTCATGCCGCGTTTCTTTTCCTTTCGCGTACAGCAAAAGGAGATGCAAATACGCAAACAATTCCGGGAGACGTGCAAGATACAAACTCGTCAGTATAAGGCGCTAAAGGCGCAAATCTTGCAGTCCACTCCAAAGGACGAGCAGAAAGCGGTCATCAAGAAATTAAAGGAGGAACAAAGGCGGAAGCTCGCTCTGCTCGGCGATCAGTACGAGCAGAGCATCGCCGAGATGCTTCAGAAACAAAGTATTCGACTGGACAAGTCACAAGAGGGCGAGTGTCATCACCTCAAGGTTGGTGTCTCTTCCGACGACTCTTTTCGCCTCTCGGTTTTCCTTTCCGTTCGCAATTCCAGTTACGCGGCATTTCACAATTGCGACTCGCATTCGTTCCTTTTAGGAGAGATTGAATTACGAATTAGAAATTTTGATGGCGTACCAATCCAAAAATAAAATGCAAGCCGAAGCTCAGAGAAATCGCGAGCGGCGCGAGTTGGAAGATCGCGTATCGGTCAGGCGCGCACTGCTCGAGCAGAAGATGGAGCTCGAGACACAGGAGTTCCTCCAGGAACGCAGCGAACGGATTCGTCTGTTACACGAACGGCAGGAGCGGGAGCTGCAGCAATTTGACGAGGAAAGTGCAAAGATTGGATTTAGGTGAGTACATCGAAAATTTTGCTTTTTGGCTTTTTCGTTCCATCGGCAGTGGGGGGGAACGAACACTCGTTGTGCGCATCGCTACGGTACGATCGAACGGAAACGATACCTGGTCGAATGAGTTTTTAAAGATATCTTCGGGAATGGGGAACACGGTAAAGGGAAGTGCTGAAAGGCGAGGAAATTTGTTACGCGCAACTTTTTCCTAAATAAAGGGCCAAATAAGTAAAACGATTAGGCTTACCGGATTAAACTTTTGCTCGACGACTGGGTGGGTGATACAAGCTCTCAACACGCGGTGTAGCATAATTTATTTCCTGCCGCAACAAGCTGAATGAACTACCCCGTTGAACTCGTGATAACCAACTAGCAATCGAGGAAGAGTTTAATTTGCTAGATCTATTTTATTTATTCGACCTTTTATTTAGAAGAAAGTGGCGCGCAAAATTTCCTCGCCTTTACCCCGTTCATCACGCTCGAGGACCCTTTTATACATTCATCCCGTTCAACAAATAATGCGATCCACGGAGGTCTTTTGGCTCGAAAGGATTAGTTCGAGCGACCTCGGGTGACTTTTGACCAAACGAGAGGAGGAGTCTTATCGCTTTCCTGCCTGTTTCAGTGCACTGGCGATAGCCGAGGCATCGAAAGAGTCCTATCCGGACGATGAGAGTCTCAGCGGCTCGATGTTAAGTCTGGCTCACAGTAATAGCGCTACATCCTTCCCCCCTAATAGTGTCTAATCTTATTCGTTAATGTAATGATATCGATAATATTAATAATAATAACGATGTGTATATCTGCCCACGATCTGTGCGTAACGAGGTTCGAATCTGCGCTGTGTTGCGCCGCTTGGGCGTACGAGAGATATACCTATTTGTGTATACATACTACCTATACAAAATCTGAGAGAGGCCGACTCGTCGTGCAGGAAAGCTCGAGAAGCTTGAGACGTTTGTCTTAAGGATGCGTGTCGGCTTGCGAGGTACAGACACGCGTTTTTTTTTTATTATCTAACGGAAATATTCTTTAACGCAATTATCGGACTAATCCTCGCGCGCGTGAAAACGCCATCACGGCGGGCGTCCTTATGTATCTTTTTAGCGGGTTATCTAAACCGGAATCGCTATCGGATCGTGTCCAAGGAGATTTCGTCAAGGAGAGGTCTGCGCAAATTGCCGTCGGAAAATGCGACGTTTGTCGTCGCTTCGAGGATATGATATCCTGTTTTATTGAGAATATAACCTCCACGCGTAACACACTGGCGCACGCGCGCACGCACGCACGGACCCATCCACGCGGCACTACGCAAAATTGTCTCGATGCTGCGGCGGTGAAATCGTGCAATTTACAGAAATCATTAATCTTGTATTGTCGTATCTTGTACATACACAAGTATGTACGTTAATTCTTAATCGAAAGAAAAACAAATTAGCTCGCAAGCGGACAAAAGAAATGATATATGTTTAGTTTATATCGTTATTACACAGTCTTCCAAAGTGAGAAAAGAAAGGATATGCCTTCGAGTTAAATTATTTCTAAAATAAGAAAGGAGCGAGAGAAGGGAAACAAAGAAATCAAACGATAGATACTCGGCTCTCTGTTATATTGAAACTTTTTCTTTCCTCTCAGTGAAATCGAGAGAAATGCTTCATCCCGAGGGTGAGACATATTTTCTAAACGCGGTCTTCTTTCTACCGAAGCCGCCGACACCTTGTTTTTAAGTTGTATAGGTCTAGCGAATTATTTCCTTTAGTGTATGTGAACTGTTGTGGGCATATAGTTCGTATATTGGTCCTATCTTTCTGTTTTCCTTATACACACACAGACACACGTTCTAACGGATATGCCTTCGTACTAAGTATGCTTGCATAAGTACAACAAAGCAAGTTTAAAACAAGCAGAGAAACAAATGACAGGTCAGTTCTCCATTTCGACTGCGATTCTACATTGTCCGACCTACGCGTATACGTACGAACGCATATCTGTTAGATCTTGAGACTCCCGAAGAGGGTTCTCTGCGTTTCACACGCAAGTTAGAAAGCAGAACTGTATAATCCACACTCGATAGAATATTATAATAGTATACGATAACTCTCCAAACTTTCCTCCTTTTACGTTCCGAAAGATGTACACGCAACGAAGGCAATAAAACCTCAGTTCTCTTTGTAGATCGAAAGACTCGAGTCAATCTCACCGAGGAACTCTTTTTCACGCGCGCGCGTGTGCTGTGTCCGTATACCTCTACGCGAGTCGAACTCTCCCCGATCCAATCGTAACGTTCCCTAATCGTTCGGCGCGCGCGCACGCGCGCTCTTCGTCTGTTATACGTAATACCTAGATGATAGTGTAGTATGTACACGTCTTTCCCAGATTCCTCCACTTTTACGTTATCGCGTCCCCACATGTACGCATTCATAACGCAACCGACTACGTACGGCACACATTCGCAGATGCTCTAGATGTGTGCTAAATGTTACGATCAGAGTATAAAATTCAATTAATCGTAACGGGTCGTATCGAAATCCTCAAGTGCGCGTGGACGAGAAAGCAACCCACTCTCGAAATACCTAACCGATCTTCGTTTCGGCGAGAGAAATCATCAGAGCGCATCGTTTTTATTGCGGATCTTCTTTCCTCTCCCCGAGATTTTCTACCAGAATTATACGCGCTACGAGCAATTCCGTCACCCTCGTGAGACGGAACAAAAATCGGTCCGTAATTATAGGTATATCGGTAATGTTATTCAAATATGATAGCGAACTTGGTGAGCATTGCCCGCACGTTCCATCAGTGACGATTACAGACATATTCGAACCTGCGGGCATATCGGCTCTTGGCGCTTGGGATTGTTCAAACGCTATATTAAGTATCACGATAATTAGCAATAAATCGTTTTATCGTTAGTGACCAAGTCGATTTTGAACGTACGCGCGCGCGCGCGTACACACACCATGCAACTAGCGTTCATTTGCACATATGCGTACACGTGTCGAACAGACACACACACACACACAATATGCTAGATTCTACTTTCGCGCTCGTCGTTCGCGCGGCCGTACTACTTATATCTACTATACGCGAGCTGGATCAATGTAACTTATGTAATGGTACTCTCGCAAGGAATTTACGGGACCACCGTAGCCTGCTCGTATGGCGTAGACGATGAGCGCCGTCGTTTGGTTATTCGCAGTTTGGCGCCAGTAGAAGAGGTTGAGCAGGAGTGGCAGTCGTCGATGATGAACCACTACGGGTACGCCTGATGCTAGGGTTGTACATAGTGAAATCTAATTATGCAGTACCTACCACGATCCAAGTGTTTCACCTTGTCGACGGTTGCCACTTCTGCTTAATTTTCCTTACCCGCCAAGAGGCAATATCTGCCAACGATGGTAGTCGGTAGCAATACGGTACATACTCGTTTGTTGTAGGTTTCAAAAATCTACCATGTAGGTCAACGAACGAGTAACGCATGCAAGGAGAAACACAAGTTACTCGAAAGATTCCCACGAATACGCAACGGTCGAGCCGAAACGAATCCTTACATTTTTCGGATGTCGACAGACTGGAGCGTTTTTTCCTTCAACTCTCTCTCTCTCTCTCTCTCTCTCTCTCTCTCTCTCTCTCTCTTCACGAACGGGAGAGGCATACACGCGTTCGATGTCTAATATCCCCGCGTGAGAAGAGAGAAACAAGCACTCTCGATCATTAAAAAAATGTTTAAATTTAATTACACATGAGTAAATATTCCCCGTTATTACACGTATTGAAAGTATTATACGACAATGTATACATAAAGTGCGAACTAAAAAAGGGAAACCTTTGTAGAGTCGAATATGCGCAATCGATCGAGATTGGACAGGCCCGCTGCGCGTACTTGCGAAACGGTCTCGACAGTTATCACAGTAACTATTGCGATCATTATTTTTAACCGTAAGTGTAGATAGAGTATAAATACGTTTTTCAACTTGACGGGGAAAAAAAGAGAGAAAAAAGAAAGCTACGAAAATAGAAAAGCGACGGTTGCAAGGAAGAACGGGCGTACGGGCTGCGGCTTTAAACTGGCTACGAATAACCGAGGCTTATGTAAGTCGCGCAGTCGGACCGTTCGGGGGAACCACTGTGCCGATTAGATAATAAAAATTAAAAACATCCATCCACTTGCAAAATTAATTTTTATCGAATTGTCCGATATATGGTTCGGATTTATGATATCCCGCGTGTACGTCTACATTCGACCAAGGACGAGAGAAAGAAAAGGGTCAAGAGAATATCAAGTACAGATTTATATGTATATTCGCACGTACACTTATGTACGTCGCGCTCCAGCTGGCGCGATTGAAGAAAATATATTCCACTCTACTCACAAAATAGCAATAATATCGGTCTAAACTTCAATACAAGTTTGGCAAAATGCAGCTTGACTCGCGAGATGCGGCGGTACTTTTGCACGCACCCGCGCACACGGACACACTCACGCTTTTCACGCTCCGTCCTTGCGTTAATTCCATCGGATGACGCAGCTTAACGTTGGGCTAAGTATTCGTATGATGTCGTACGTTGGGAGGCGAATAGGCGGCAACAGTCGTAGCGATAGGTGCCGCACGGTAGCGGTGCCCATACGAATTCTACGAGACCTGCATAGGAGTAGACGCGATTACTTTGTCGGAGAAAACGACGTTGGGTTCAAGATGCGACAGTGCATGTTACTGATCAACGGTACAGTATGGGCCACACACTCGTCCCAGCCCGGTGATCGCCATGCACTTTCACGTGTCTCCTTCCGCGCTTGAAGGTCTTTGTAGCCTGAAATCAAACGAGACGACGCGGGATAGATCACGCCCTACGATGGAAAGCACGAAATCAGTGTCGCGCGACGCGCCTGATGATCGGGTGTGCCGACGGCACTCATTGTTGACTTGTTTATCGCGGAACTTTCGTGGAACGCGCAACTTACACCAAATATGATGTACATTGTACAGGCGCCCGATTTGCGAGAAGTAGCCCGCAAAGGCCTCGTCGTTGTTGCGTCGATAATTTATGGCCCTTGCCCAGTTATTTCCCCATTCGATCATAGTGCCAGGCTTTAGACCATAACTTCGGATCTCGTACTTATTGGGCCCCTCTCTTTTGACCAGCTGTGGCCAGTAACTGAATGCCAACAGGTACTGCAAGTGACGAGATCTGAGGAAATTGCCGCGCTCCTTGTACAGCTGTTGAAAGGCCTGGAAGGAGGAAGGCGAGACTATCGGTTTGACGTTTCCCAGATCCGAAACGAGATCAAACAAGGTGTGTGTGTGTGTGTGTGTGTGTGCGCGCATCTGCAAAGTTTATTCGCAATCTATTACCTTGTCTTGAGAGAGCACCGTCTGAGTACGGTCGATACTCTCGAAGCCACGAGTGTACTGCCACAGATGGAGGGCTTGATCCAGATCGCCGACCTCGACGGTCCACGATGCTATCAATTCGCAATTGAGTCGCGACTTTTCCGAATCGACGAGCTTTGTGCTCTCTTCGCTGGAATTCAGTGATATTTTTGAGGTCGATTCGACGAGCCCGCGTTCGGCGAAACGGATGTATCGCGAGAAGGAATGAAAAAAGTAATGTGTACTACGTCTTCCCTCTTACAGATCAAAGTTGGGCGTTACGCGACCGCCCCTGCACGGGTTCTGTCTACACTCACGAAAGAGACGCCGAGATACAATCTCGGCAAGATCGCGACACGCGCGATCGCCACTCACTAGTTCGCCAGGTACTTGTCGATCGAGTCAGGACGGATGTTTTCCGTGTGCAGGGCGTAAATGACCTCCTTGTCCGAGAGCATCCGCGAGTGAGACTCTTTCGTCGGCTCGATCTTCCTCACCAACAATTTGCTCAGCCATCCCTCGCTGATGTCTCGCCGTTCCGACGACCTTGACACGAACCTGGAAAGGAACGCGCAGCACCGCCTTCACTCGCGAGTTATGACCCCCGCTACGCCCGACGTTAGCGACGAGTAAGCGAAAAAATGGATCGGCCGAATTCACGCAGGGGCCTCGCAACTCCCTCGACGCGTACCTCGCGGCGGTGAGCGTCGGCAAATTCGTTTTGCCGATCACCGATCGCATAGCTCGGAACTTTCCTCCCACGACGGCGGCCATTCTTATTGGACCTTCGTCAGACGATTCGCGCGCGTGCTCCCGTTTGTCCAATCGAATTCGGGATCGGAGCAACACTCGAGACGCCGGGATGAAGCACGGTACAGACGGTACAGACGCTCCGCTACGTGACGTAAGCACTACACGTCGATTTATTTCTATTCATAATCTTCAACTGGTGCTTCGCCTTCTATTTATGAGATAACTGAGAGGTTATTGCCATTTTTCGCGAAGGACGTCGCGGCGCACGGTTCCTACCGTGGTCGCGGCGCACGTGCGAGAGTAGGTACATACATACATATGTACACACACATGTACGTACGGTACGCATGCGGATGATCTCTATGGGATGAACCCGATGAACGCATCGTAGATAGAACAAAGCCATAGACTATACGCAAAGGGCATAGAAAAGACGTGTCATCCGGTAGATGGGCGCCCTCTTAACAGAAACTCGAGAACTTGAACTCTGGTTTCGATATACTCCTCCGCGAGACGCCACTGTCCAAGTACCAATTTACCGGTGTAATTGGCTAGGGAAATTGTATGTACCTGTCGCTGGTGACTTTCTTTAAATGTTATTTTTAAATGTAATAACCAATGATCAATAATCCTCATGCTTTCATTAACGAAAGTAGACGCCACCGTAGCTAATGAGGGCATGAGAATTAATTGTTCATTGGTTAGTACGTTTAAAAATAACATTTTAAAAAAAGTCACCAGCCACAGAATCCGAGTTGGGGGGTGTCCCGAACGGACCGACCAACTTCAAGGGGTTCGGGGTGCGCGCGGTTACCGGTTTCGCGTTACGATGGCCAGGTTAGTCCACGTTGATTTGGCAATTCTCTGTTAAATTCTCTCGGCCGCCAAGTGTCTCCGAGTGTCTCGCAACGATGGACAAGAGAAAGTTAAGATCGAGCAACAGTTTCCTCAAACGATTGGAACCGTCGACGAGTCAACTATCGTCGCCCGGACAGTTGGATCAATCCGTCAGAAGGATTCGCTCAACTACGAAAGGTCAGAAGAAACGTCTCAGAGAAGATTCCGACTCGCCGCAAATCAGCGGCGATGACGATTCGAATTTAAATTCACCGTCCAAGGATGCCGTTCGCCATGCGGAATCTGGAAATAAGTTTAAGAAAAGTCGACAAGATTCGACGTCTGATGGAGAAGGGAGGAAAGGTGGGAAAGCATCGTCGGCGTCTCCGAAGCGGAAAGCAGTCGATGAGAAGCGTACGAGAAAAGATTCCCAACCGCCTTTAATGAGCGACAAAGACGACGATGATTTGAATTGGGATTTCCCGTCAAAAGATGGAACAACTCTGGCCAAAGCAACGAAGGGCCGTACGAGTCCGATCCTCTCAGTTTCATCGGCAGGTCCCGCGAGACCATCCACCTTTCGCTTAGTTTCCCAAAGTAAGAATAGTCTCGAGAAAAGTCGAGACGAGAGGACTTTTTCTAGAAGTTGCGAAAGGGACGGCGAGGATGAGCTCTCAAAATTCTTGAGAGCGTCAGGAATTATTTTGTCCACCAACGACGAACCCCATGTACTCTGTAAGCGTATTATACTCTCATAAAATTCCCGCAAACACCCCTGCGGAGAATTCGTGGATTCGATTGAAAACTCGCTCCTGTTTGTAATCTTTTTCCAAATTCGCGATTTATCGTTCTTTTGTCGACTTTGAAAAATCTATGAATTCCGCAGCCGACGTATTTACAAAAACGACAGAAAAGATGGAAAGATTATTATCGAGTTCGGGTCAATTCCAAGGAGAGGCCATCGTCTCTCAATGGCGCGAATATATTCGGGAGGAAACTAATCTTCAAAAAGCCTTGAACGAGACTCGAGCCGAGAACACTCACGACAGGTTCGACGATCTAAATAAAACTTCTCTCGTGAGAATTATCTTACAAGTTCCTCGGCTTCAAACCGACATTATGAACTCCCTCTTCGAACGGCTCATAGAGGCTATTCTCATGGCGTGAGTATTTCGAAGGATCGTCACGATTGCATCTTTCATGTGCCTTACAAATATTTCCATTGATTTACCATGGCAGCGATCGTAAAGAGGACGTGCCATGGGCGAGCTTATTGTTGCAACAGATTCGTTTCTTGGAGAGAGTAGTCGACACTGGCAATCTCACGGTCAGGCTCGAGGAACTATTGGACTCGTGTCCCGAGTGGTTTCAGCGGGAAGTGATTCTCTTTCTTCCCGACATCGTGGTCGACGCTCAGCATCACCACATCGCTGAAATTCTCTTCCAAACGATGGAGAACAATTCCCAGTTGATCAGCGTCATTCTAGACTGCATCACCAATCTGACTCTTGGCAAGGAATATTTGGAGGAACTCCGAGAAAAAGTACTGGGTCTGTTGAGGGGCAATTTTCGATTCTCCGCGCTGCCCGCAATCACTCGGTGAGCTTCCGAATTTTCGCCGACGGTCGATTTTCAATAAATGCGCCAGTTTAATTATTATCGTTATTCCGTCGTTTCTCCTTAATTTTGTCTTCTCTCGTTCTCTCGCTCGATAGATTCGTCCTAACCGAATGCCCGAACGTCGATGTTTGCAAGCGGTGCTTAAGCAGACTTCGCGAGGCGGACACGCGACCACTCGTCGGCGAAAATTTAGAGGATTGCTTCACCGATCAATCCCTCGCTGTAAACTCTTTACGGATAAGTATGCTACTCTCGAAAGACGTAGTCAAAGCAGCCACGCTGGTCGTTAAAGAGGCTCCGCTGACCGCCAAAGATATCGGCGATAAGTGCGAAGCTACAGCTTGGGATTTGATTTTGGTGCTGCTGATATCGTCCTGCGGTACGGCGAAAAAGAGAGAGGCAGAAGGCACGCTGAGACACCACCTGCGAACCGGCTTCTACCGCTCGCGCTTGCTGCGTGTGTTCTACAACGACTACAAGAAGGTACGTTTCGCAATGCGCGACGCGACACGATTACTCAGTCGGACGAATCGTCTGCGTGAACGGTTATAATGGCAAATTCGAACTACAGGTCGCGCGAGACCTGCAGCCAGTCGCGATGAAGGTGGCGAGTAGTCTCTTGAAATCAGACGATTCGGTCTTTGTTGACTTCGGTGTCGAATGGTTTCGACATTTGCTCGTTAGCGAAGCAGACGTCGCGTATAAGCAGCGCGAGATATTGGAGAAGATCATTCTTCTCATGGGGGACAACGATCGAACCGCGAAGAACGCTCTCTCCGTGCTCTGCAGAATGGCAGATAGTGAAGGAGAGCGTAAGTATTTGCCTACTCATTGCAATCATCTGAGAATATTGCTCGAGAAGGTAGATCATTTTGGTCTGGAGGAAGTAGCGACCTTGAACGATCTGTTGCACGGCTTGTGTACGAATTCGAACTCGATAGCCGACGCTCTGCGCGAAGACTTGTCTATGCTGTTGCAGAAGCAACTGTCCGCTCCGAAACCTTTGTGAGTTTTCTCAGCTCAACCGCCAGTGTGGCGTCCGAATAGTTGTGCGACAGTACGCGTCAATGAGAATGTGATTTCAGAACAAAATCGAAGGGTGTATTGGGTTCGGTAATGGCCATAAAGCATTTAGCAGGACAGGAAAATACCTGCCGACTGGCCCTTGACCTCTTTGGTAAGTTTCTTTCCTTGCAGACGGTTACACCGAATACCTCCCGCGCGGTGGTCTACCGTCCCGCCAGTACAATTCTCTTCCTTTTCTTCGCGTCAATTTGTTATACAAGGTATTCACGTGAGAACATTTCTTCTTTTTTTTTCTTCGCGCTCGCAGAGCAGGTTATGAATGCAGTTAAAAATTGTCCGCGGTCGCAGGCATTGTTTTACGACCAAATGGCACAGGTTTTGGCGCAAACGCGAAAAATCGATGCGAACGTATTACAAATTTTTACCGATCGCTTCGAGGATGTACTTATCAATACACACATGACGGACAGAACGAGTTATAGGTATTCACGTTTTTTCTTCTTTTTAATGTGTAATATTTCTTTTTTTCGCGCTCTAACTTCTGCTACTGTTGCTGCTGTCCTTATCACCGTCGTCGTCGTCGTCGTCGTCGTCGTTGTTGTCGTCGTCACTTTATATTTTTAAATCGTACACAGAAAGTCGAAATTCTTTCACACCTTACAGTGGCGAATTAATACCAAAGTTCGGGCTCAACGTCGAGACGGAAGAATCTCAGGGCATAGTTGTGCAGTTTAGTAATGGGAAGTATGGCGCGATCGTTTCAATCCTGTTCCGACTCCTCAAAGTATGCAACTTGCGAACCAGCGAATCCGGAAACTTGAGCGAGATTAATGCACTCTTGGGATGCGCTGTATTAATGCCGCCAAATTTCGACTCACCCGAACCAGCTGTGGTAGACCTCATGATTCACTGCGTCAATTGGTAACATGGATACCTCCCTCGTCAGTGATTGGGAGTGCCATCGATTACGATTTTTCTCTTGTACAGGTTTCGAGAAACGATCGGTGGTTTTGTGACCGAAGACGATCCTACGATTCAGAGACAAGTGCTCGAACGGTTAAACGACTTGATGCAACTGCAGGGCGAGCTGAGCACCGTGCTGGCGATGTGTGAAGCACGTTATCAGCCACCCGCGTGTTACTTCCATCAGTTTCCTACGCCGCCCTTCGTAAGAGTGGAGAAAAAAGTAGGCAGGAAAGGAGCGAAAGGACAGAAGGCGAATGTGGATAAATCTGGCGGCATTCCAGATTGGGAGTCTTGGGAAATGGGCGCTGCGCTGAGTCGTAAGAATCCAATGTACTTTCGGCGACTCGACGCTAAAGTGAGTAGGTACGGTCGCGGATCAAGCTCGTTCTACTCGTCAGCGTGTACGCGAGCCTCCTTCCAGGTGGCACATCTACTCGACAAGAACATAAACCTGCAAGTATCTCAGACATCGGGGACCAGCATCTCGGTAGCCCAAGTGTGTTTTATCATCGGGGAACTGCTGGGAATGTTCGAAGTCGCCGAGATCACGGAGTCATTCGTAAGGGATCTGATAAGTCTGTTACCGAAGATATGCGGGAAATTACAACGCGTTGTAACCGAATTGAGGGACAAGAATAATAATGAGAATGGAGAGGCGACGAGATTGCTCTTGTCTTTGCTGTCCAAAATCTGCGGCTGGAAGGGATTCCAGACGGGAACGCACGACGCGCTGCTTCGTGGTATCTCTCACTCTCACTCTCTCTCTCTCTCTCTCTCTCTCTCTCTCTCTCTCTCTCTCTCTCTCTCTCTCTCTCTCTCTCTCTCTCTCTCTCTCTCTCTCTCTCTCTCTCTCTCTCTCTCTCTCTCTCTCTCTCTCTCTCTCTCTCTCTCTCTCTCTCTCTCTCTCTCTCTCTCTCTCTCTCTCTCTCTCTCTCTCTCTCTCTTTCTTTCTCCCCCTCGAAGGTCAATCAACGATATTTGTGCGAAATTTCAGAAGTTTTGCGGACGATGGCAAGTTTAACGGACAAATCGAATGCGACGTTGCGATCAGCCAAAGAGCTCGTTGCCGAAGCGTACAAGTACTTCGAATCACTGGCGGACGTAGCTACGCAGTTATCGATCGCCCTAGCGCTCGTCGATATGTGCCGATCTTTGACGCAACACTCCCAAAGTCTCATCAGGCAGAACAAAGGAAAGTTGGGTATGTCCTCGCATTTCGTCGAATAATCAAACCGTTTTAAATCCTCAAGCTGCGGTAACATCACGTCCGTTGTCACATTTCTGCGAGTTTATCTTCCGATTACCGGCCCCTCAACTCTCCGCACGCGTAGAGACGCGCGTTTTACTTACTTCACGGTCCCTAGAACGGAATACGGGCGTTACACAATTGTGAGTTCAAAAGAGCGATGTGGAGAATTGGAATTGTTCGCGGGAGCCGCTCTCGAAACCGAATTGCGTGCGCACACTCGAGAAATTGTACCGTACAGGTCTGCCTCGCGAATATCGAGAAAAAGTTGAAACGAGCGATTCGTTATTATCTGCGACTCATTAACAGCGTGCATGGCTTACGGATTTCTGTCTCTCGAGTGGCCCGGCAGTCATGCGGGACAATCGTACAAAATCGCGGTCGGCGAATTGCTAAAGAACTGGATCGACAACGAACCGGATCCTTTATGCACCGTGACCATGATTCTCGAATGGTTGCCGGCCCAAGTTCCAAACCTAAAGAAGCCTCAAGACAGCTTGAATAGATTGCCGTCGGTGAATAGAGCAACATTCCACTTGCTATTAAGAAAATTGTTCGACGGACTGATCAGGGGAGCAAAAATATCGATGGAACGAGCAAAGACGTACGTATAATTTTTCGAACGTATTCTCTTGCAGCTCGGAGTAGGCGCGATCGCGTAATCAGCGGAGGACTGGTATGAGACACGTACGCGCGCGCATTCATTTTTCAGCGATCCAAAGAGGATAGAAATTTGGCACAACGTCTCGAGTAACGTCAACGCGATAGCTCGAGTTTGTAAGGGGCTCACCACGAAAGCAAACCTTTTGCTTTTCATACGATATATGCCTACTATATTGAAGCTATTCCTGACGCTCGGTATGCCGGTCCTTGAAGAAAATTTGAAATATCAAGTGACCGAGGTTACGAGAATCTTCAAGCTGATGCAAGGTACGCCGTCAGTCACTCGTTCAATGAACGAGTGCTGTAACGCATGATATACGAGTATATGTGTATACCGATTGCGTTTCTTCATTCACATTATAGTAGGCACCAATTACCTGCATACGGCCTGCTGCGACAGCACGCAAAAGAAAGACGTGGCCTTGGCCAAGTACGTACCGGCGGCCAAATCAGCCCTCGAAAGTTTGGTCTACAGCGTTAAGGGGATGCTCGTTTTAAATAATAGTCCTGCTGCTTTCTGGATGGGTAATCTGATCAATAAGGATCTGGAGGGCCACGAAATTCTCTCACAGGTCGATAAAATTGATTGCTTCGTGTATTCGAACGACTCGTATACCAGTACCCTTCGTTTCACTTTTAATCGCGCGATTTTTCAAAATAAACTCTGCATGCTAACCACCGTTGATATGTTTGGCAATCGACCGAAAGTCCTACCTTTCTCGTCTCTTTCCACGCAGACTTCTTCGGAGGAACAAACATCGAGCGCCGACCTGAATACCGACCACGTTAGCGACGGCGAATTGTCTGACGTTCTGGGAAGCGACGTGGATAACGACGGCGATGATTCGACGTTTAGTCGATAACACGGTACGTGCCTCATGTTACGTTCCGGTCAGTTTCGATAAGAATAGGTCACCGTTCCGCCAAATCTTATCCGTCTTAGCGTAATAATTCACAACTCTATCAGAACCTCGAACGATTGATAATTCCACGTTTTATCGGGTAAGAGTGTTTTCTCGATAAACTTTGCACGATTCGATCCGTCGACTAACAGCACGGAATGCGTCCTCGTTCCGTATCCCACATACTCCATGTCCACGCAAATAGAACTGAGGTCCGCGTATTTGCTCGGCTCTCTCCTTTGCAGTTCAAAGTCTGGCAAATGCCTGTGTGTGTAAGATGTATTATATATCGCATAACTTCGCACACAACTTTGTGGAACTAATTCGAGTTGCGCATCAAACTTTCGCACCTTTCCTTGCATTTCAAAAGCTCCATTAATTCACCAACGAGTTTATCGACGTTCGTGACAGTCGCATTCTCGACTATTCTCTCGAACCGTTTCTTTCCCATCGTCACCTTTCTGTAGGGTCGATCCGTCGTACTATTACCAAAGCCTGCGATGTTCTCCACGCAACGTTCCACCCCTATGGATTCTTTGGAACTACTCAAACAGTAAACATCAGCCTTCCTGTACGAAATAACGTATACAAAAATATTCACATGTGTGTTGCGTTTATCGAAATATTCGAATCAAGGGTGTCGCTTTGAACACAGTACAGCGTATCGCGTTTCTACCCACGTACCAGATGTCGATGAGGATCAGATTATAAGGATTATACGGTTGTTCGTTTCGATTTTTCTCGTGCAGTTTACTCAGATACACTTCCGTCGGGACGTCGGAAGTCACATAATCCTTTACGAGACATCCGCGACCTATCGGTGTCGCGTTCGAGTATCTCTTCTCACCCATAAGGTTTAATAGCGCACCGATGCGTCCTTTCGTAGACATGGCTAACCAGGTTCCACCCTCCCTACCTGGTTCCATGTCAATCCCTGATTGAGTGGAGAAGAGGGGGAAGAGGAAGAGGTGGATAGTAGGTTTAATTAAAAGTGGTTTTAAAGCTTCTATGTGCGCGATGCTTCTATGTACAGCTATACGCGCGTACGTATACCTAAAGCACATATGTAAATATGTATGTATGCGTGTACATAGCAGCAAGGGAACGCCTACCTCCAATACAATTCCGATGGTCTAGCCAGCGATGCGCCGGTGCGGCAGAACGAGCATATACTTCATCTCTATTCGAAGCTATGATCAATCGATAGGAATCGGTTTTGGCGTCGGGATTGCGATATACGAACAAGATGCACATTGCAGCCACCTACTTGGTCGAGTGCCACTGAACCGCATTCTATAACTTGAGCAGGTTTATCAAAATGTGATTACCTAGGTATACCTTTTTTTTGCCTTTACGTACATACATACGACGTACTGATAAAATGTTATCAACAGAGAGGCTGGTAATAAATCAAGATAATTCCACTTAAAGCTCCCCTTCCCCGCAGTTTCGCGTATGTACAATTCCAGAACTAGAGTTGTGTTTGATTTAGATTTCTCTTCATTGCGTGTACTAAATACCAACCTCGTCACCAAGTTACCGTATGTATCATGCCAAATTAAACCACAGAGAACCTACTAATAATTAATATATATAATATTATTATTGTTGTCTCTGCTTTCACCCAAAAGTCACGCGGTGGCGTCACTGAGTGACGTTACTCTGATGCCACAGTGAGGATCCGGGGAGTGCGAATTTTTGCCAGAACGGAATACTTGATCCTGATTGGTCTATTCGCTGACGCCGTACGGAACTTTTATTCGCGTCGGACACCGCTGTATGGTGGCGTTTCGTTCTTCCTAAGATGGCCGTCGTTGCGGACCGAATGTCAAGATAACCATGTAACGTAAACAAAGTATTTGTGTAAATACCTAAAAGTAGTTTTAAGAGTGTAAGTGCAATAAACCCAATTCATAAGTGATGAATATCGATATCGAAGATATCTTGTCAGTTCTAGGAGAGTCAAAAATGCCGCTAGTGGAAGGAGAAGCGGTATTGAAAAAGCAGTTTGTATTTTCCTGCTGAATCAAAAAGAGAAACCAAAATATAGTGAAAATCGTCGCTTCTTGCGTACAATTGTTACATGTAACAAGTGCTCCTCACGAAGTTGAAGTGAACATCTTACTAGTAAACAACAATAAAGAAGTAACGTGCAAGTGCAGCTGGGCCAGAGGAAGACGCAAACATGTTTTTGCAACGCTTCTGTACGTAAATCGGTAGGGCAAATAGTACCATGTGTGACGATTGTACGCAAGAAGCGACGATTTTCACTGCATTTTGGTTTCTCTTTTTGATTCCGCAGGAAAATACAAACTCTCTCTCTCTGCTTTCAATACCGCTTCTCCTTCCACTAGCGGCATTATTGCACTTGCACTTTTAAAACTACTTTTATTTACTAATTCTTTGTTTATGTTACGTGGTTATGTTGACATTTATTTTCAAAAAGAAAAAGATCAAATTATTTTTAAAAATTTAATGAGAACTTTCGAAAGCAGTCACTGTCATGTCCGGTTTCTATATTATGACCGGAGTGGAGCAACATCGCGCTTGAAGAGTCGGTGGCTCAATTGGTAGAATGCAAAGCATTCCCAGTTTCGAAGCATCTCGTATTCTAAAGATCGCAGGTTCAAATCCCGTTAGGGCGTGAAAAAAAAAAAGCGACACTACTAGACTGGTGGCAGGCGGCGGCACTGCAGTGAAAAACCTCGGTAAAGTCACTGCATGCAGTTCCCCTTTTGCAAAATCCTACTTCATCCACTTTATCCACCGTGTGCACTGCGTGATGCCACAGTGGTACCCCAGTGGGCACGCACCAAGTCATCACTGTGATGTTTCTCAAAGTCACCGCGTGGTCCCACAGTGCCACCACTGTAAAGTACCAGTTAAATGTCTTAACTGGTGAATAAAATTAAAGTGGTAGCTAAACTGTTTATCAATATACAACTAACGTTTACTAAGAACTTAAATTAAGATAACTAGAAGTAAATTTAACTGGAAGGTACTGGTGCCAGATACTGAATAAACTGGCAGTTATCGCAATTTATAGGTTAGAATTCTCTCTGGTTTTGTGTTTGTGTACAGTCTAAAATGGATAATATTTGAGATAATATTGGAGATTTTTTGGAAATTAGCGACGATGAAGAAATTGTTGAATTCGTACAACACGAAAGAAGAACGTACAGAGTTTTACCACGGGAAGAACATTTCGTCCTGCGCTGGCGAGAGAGTTTTCCGCGAAGGGACCGTAAGATGAGCCTCTCGCTATTCTCGGGCCATGAGAACGTCGCAGCATCCCCTCTTCTTCCTACCTACCCTATCTCATTCCTCGAGTGACCTACCTTCTACAGGAATATACGCATAAAGAAAGAAATATACCAACGACGAGGATTTCTAAAATGCATGAGTTTTAATTTGAGGGAGCTTTGAAAAGCCCGCGTTCTTTTGCGGAAATTAAACCAATCGGAATGCTTCAAGACAGTGTTCATAACTGACAGATAAAACAGTATTGAAATACGCTACTATTCGGATAACTGTTAGATAGTTATCTGACACATTTAACTGGACATTGATAAACCGGCCCTGAGTCGACCGTAGACCGTAGCTAAACGGTCCAACATAGGTAAACAGGTGCCCTAGAATCGTCACACGGACACACACCGCAGAATGGAAACTGCTCGCCCTTGCGGTTGTAAGGGAATTCGCACGTGTCTCATATGCGAAAAGAAATATAGAATATCGAAACCTGCGCTTGAAAGTGAACTGAAAGTAAGTCTCCTCACGTTAATTAAATATGAGATACGAGGTATGTTCTCTAGATCTGCGGTTGCATTCGTAACGTTACACGTCACTTTTTCGTAGAAGGCAAAATGCTACGTTTACTGTCCCCACTGCAACAAGGCATGGCCTGGTTGGAACGTCGAACTCTTGGAACAACACCCTCATCATGTCGGAGAACCGATTCATTTTCCAGGGGCCTATATAAAGGTACGTATTAGGGTCGAGCTCGGACTTGGCACACGCGTTACGATTCATTTCCCGTTTTAACCATCGATTCGACGACTCGCGCTATATTTCCAGCCCGATTTCTTAGACGAGAAGGAAGCAAATTTATTAATGGCAAAACTCGATTCTTCGCCATGGGATCCTTCGCAGAGCGGTCGTAGGAAGCAGGTATGAAAGTCGTCTTTTACAAAACATACGATACCATATTATACATATAACGCAATGGTGAAACGTTTTGAGAGGGTGTAACATCGTCAAATTCTTTGGTTCGTTTCTAGAATTATGGACCCAAATGTAACTTCAAGAAACGTCGACTCGCGTTGGGTTCCTTTGCAGGTTTTCCAGAGAGTACTAAGTTTGTTCAGGAGAAATTGCAAAGAATTTCTTTACTGCACGATTTTCGAACAATCGAGCAGTGTACCCTGGAATACGATCCGGATCGAGGAGCATCAGTCGATCCTCACATCGACGATTGTTGGATTTGGGGAGAACGTGTAGTGACCGTCAATGTTACGGGAGACTGTGTATTGACCATGATACGGTATCATGGTCCTGCAACACGTTATAACTTAACGGACATTGCAGCTTACCCTCCTGTTGTCAATGTTGCTCAAATTCAGGACAATGCGGAAGAACTCTGTTCTGCCAAGGAAGGCAAGGTAATTGTACGATTACCGATGCCTGCAAAATCATTGGTGGTGCTTTACGGTGACGCGAGGTAGATTGCATTTCTGTTCGTTTCCTATAAAACACACATTTACTACACTGTTTTTGATGAAACCATGAAGATGTTCTCATCACTTTTGAATACAACCTGCAGGTACAAGTGGGAGCATGCTGTATTGAGAGAAGATGTGAGTGTGCGCCGCGTTTGTCTCGCGTACCGAGAGTTTACGCCTCTTTACCTCGACGGTGGTACGCACTTTGAAGAAGCATCGCAGATCCTTGAAAGAGCATCAAACTTTTGGTAATGCAGTTTTCACGTTATTAGTTTTCTACATCGAATTGACTCTTGGCACGTTGACTTCGACGCCGCGTATCATCCGAAAGAGGTTTTTGACGCGTTGATGAGGGGATCAGGGCATAAAGTTTCATTGGAATTTGGAGTAAAAGTTTTCGTCTGAATCCTCGGGGACGATTACAATACCTATATTATAATATATAGATCCCCCCCGTAAAGGGGTCTCTCCGTAAAGGTGAACCAGAGAGAGTAAAGGGCTACGAGATGATGATAATGATAATAATAATAATAATAAATATTCATCGTCATTACTCGCACATCTACTCGCTCAAGTAAACTAGACGCGCCAAGTTCTCACGATTGCGATTTTTTTTCAATCTTGCAAAATTATCATTTTTACGAGCGTGCGTAAGTACTCGCGATAAACCTTACGCGACGAATCAGACCTTGAGTCGAATCAACCTTCGGTTCGACCGAATCAGTTCTATTCTCAAGTCCGTTGCACTCGTAGCGATGCCTATCCGGTAAAAACGCGGTGGACCGCGCGAATCGAACAAGTCATCCCCCCCTGTTTCGTTTTTAGATAATTCGCCCGCGTACACTGTAATCCCTCTTTCCCCAGTTAACAGCGAAAATTTGCACGTGTTTTTTCTCGAGTAGTTTTAGTCAACGCGTGTGTTACCGAAGGTGCCGGAGTTTCTGAGAGCGTCGTTATTTCGATAACGCCCACCTTTAAAAGCGGTCCCCTCTATAAAGTACATACGCCGCGGTATATATATTAATTGTATTCTCGTTACCATCTACGAAACACCAACGGTTTTACGGTTTTAAGGCGCGGCAACTGGCGACTAATAATTAATGTCGTTTTTGAGCGGATAGTCGGACGATTGCATATAAATTACGGGAAATGTCGTAACCGGGTCCGACTTGCCGAGTGGTTCGTATCCATTGACGAGGCTCTCACGAAGTTCCCAGCGACGTCTCTCCCTCTCGGTCTTTTGCCGCCTTATCGCTCGACCCAACATGCATGCGAAAGTTATTCCCGTGAGCTGTATACAATACGAAAGAACGTTCTTTAATCGTTTTTATAAGAAAGCGGAGCGATCGGTAAATATTGCGATAGTGATTTCGGCACGAACCTGAATGAGCGCGATGGCGATCGCGCCAGTTCCTAGATACAATGCGCTGCGATGAACAATTATAGCGAGACGCCCGATGCAGCCGTCTTCGTAGAGAACGGCGCAATCGGTGGAATTATCGTACAAGCCTATTCGCGTGGTCAGGGCGCAACACGAGTCGGGTACGCTCATTTTTTTCTTGCTCTCGGGCAGCAGACCGTTCCAATCCGAGTAGCTATCGTAGCCGCAGCAACGCAACTGGAAGAAATTCATCGTTCTCGGTACGTAGGCTGGCCATTAAATCTCGAGAGATTCAAGTGCGACCTACCTTCGATTGCATAAAATCTACCGCGACGCGAGCTTCGCTATTCGATCCGTATTCGTGCATGGTAACGTTGATCTTGTCAGCCAAAAGATCCTTTATACCACCTTGCAGGGCGTACGCGGCGATAGCAGCCGCGAGCTCCAAGATTAACACTAGCGCCAGAGATACTGCAAACTGTGCACAGGGAATAGATTTGTTGAGATTTTCCCGTCTCTGCCCGCAAACGATCACAAGTTTTCCCGCGATAATCTCTCCAATTTTCACATCTCTTCTTTATACTCACCACTAAGACCATGCAGGTGCTCTCTTTGAGCGCGCCGCAACAACCCAGAAACGCGACGACGAACACGAAGACGCCGACGACGATGAGGAGTGTGGCGGGCGAGAAATAGCTTGGGTCCAAAAAGTGGGCGAAGTTTTCGTAAACCGCGTAGATGGTAGTGCCGACGGAAATGATCATCACCCCCGTTAGCTGTTCGGAATGGAACGTGACGCGTCTAGATGGTAGCTATATCATATGAGGCTACACTTACTCTCGCCAGGAAAGAAACTTGAATCACTATTATATCTGAATATCTGTGAGCTTTTGACTCATATTTTTGTATAATACTCTTTTGAAGATTATATTTCAATCTACAACAAAGTCTTGTATCGATATAGGCCAAAAATTTATAAATAATGAGATATAACAGTGATTGAAGTTTCTTTCCTGGCGAGTAAGTTTAGCCTCGTACACGGGGTATAGTTTAACGATATTCTTCGAGACACGCGACGAGAAGCTCTTTACGCGTCGAACGCATTCGCGACTCCTTTCAGACTCTCGTTCATGGTTCTTTTATCGTTTCACGCGATAGATGCATATTCGCGACTATGACTCTAATTGAGGAGGGACAGGTTGAAAACGCAATTCTTGAAATAGGGACTATTGCAATTCTTGAAATCTAATGAGTTGAAGAGCGTCGATAACAAAATTGTCACGTATAATATGACAAATTGCAGAGATCACACCCATTACTATAAACTACAATCACCAGCACACTGGCTGTACCATGGTCCACGTAAACTTTTGAAATTTCTGAAAAGTTTCAAGGCGTGGAGTAAATGAATTTCCATCGAAAGGGGTACCTCCTTAATTTTCCCAGTTGCTATAGGTACCTATATCAGCTGTTGTCGAGAAAGATCAGCATTATTCGCTACGCGATATCGCGTTGCCTTATCTATGTCGAAGATCAATCTGCAGCCGAGTAGCTCTAGTCGCACGGCGCGACAGCAGTGCGTCGCCGATTGTGTTTTGCGCGTCTACGTGCATACATGTGTACATCTATCTGATGTGCTTGTCGAAATGAATGCTTCGAGCCATACACACCACATACATACGTATGTACGTCGCGTGTACCGTAATAGTGGTCGTACTGTACTTTGCACCGCTATCGCGTGCAACTTAAGTACTCGTCAATTCTACGCATCGCTGGAACAGCGAATCTGCATTTATCGAGGGGTCTACGGTGCTCCGGTACAGGAAGTATGTAAAGCGCAGAGTTAGGCGAGTTCCGATCTAGCTCAAGCGATGCGTGTATCTAGGTACTAGGTACACGAGGTACGAGCGTGCGTGTACGTTCGTGCAAAAAGCTTTTACAAATGACGCGTTGAAAAATGTTCGTGCCACGTTGCAAACGCGGATGTCGTTATTTTTATGATGTGCTTTATTTTAGCCATAAGAGAGCGCATTCCTATTCTCTCGATTCCTTAGATACATGTACACATACGCTCGCATTCGTCGCGTACTCGCGCTAGGTACTGCTCGCTGTTGCTGCTACCTGGTGCAATACCGACGGTATCTACTCTTCAGCTCAATCGGAGATCGCTCGCCCAACGCATCTCGACATCGCGAATTCAAATGTGAACGGTACAACTTGGCGCAATCGGAGGATATAATATCAAGGTTTTTGACGATATACAGACCACGAAGAGCGAGTTGACCGCGCAGAGGAGATATTTGATGCACCTAAGGCCCACATCGAGATGCGTCGGTGCCATGTTGGATGGGCGTTAACAATGATCGTGCCACCAGATATTGTTCGTTGCGAGTTTAGGTCCGCCCGCTTGGCCTTTCAAAGCACTGACTAACTATGGCGACGCCAGTCTAGTCGGCCGATCAGGTGCGCCGCTATCTACTGATAATAATAACGGAAACATACGAAGTTGTCTGTAATTCCTCCACGACACCGCGACGAGAGGGAAATAATCGTACATATTATTATTATTATCATCGTCATCATCATTACTGTCGTTATCATGAGACTGCCTCACCGAGGGGAAACGCGCAATAATTATCGTCGATACGTGTTCTGATGACAGCAGGGCTCCGCAGTAATTGCAAATTTTTTCGATTTCTGTAGCAATGCGTCAGATTTGAAAGAATTGAGGGTGTAAGTCGCATACGAATTTTATCCGATACTACACAGCGGATTAAGATATCACGGGCATACGCGAAAGTGTAACCGATAAATTCGGGTACGCTTATCCAGTAAAATTTTTACTAATGTGACGTAATTGCGCCGGGCAAACCTGCAATAATATTAATTTTCACGAGTGAGATCACACGGTCCGCCGCGCTTTCCCCCCACGTAACCGATAATTGCGTCAGTTTGAGTATCACCGCGAGAATACATTCATAGGTGTTCATAAGTATAATGCATTTTATTATAAACAAATTTCGATCACATCTCACACGGCGCACGATATTTTACATATCCAATTAATGTCGTACATAGATGTATCTAATCGCATACGCTCTTTGATATCCAAGGTGTCCATACAACATTTAGATGACGCGTCTACGGCACGTAGTCAGTGTGTAGATATTGGGCGGGCACTTGGATATTCAAATGTGGTTCAGAAAATAGTGTGTTGTCTGAGATAACGACAACAATAGTCCTGTTTTCGTAGGTATGGTCACTGTGGTATTGCAATAATAAGTTATTACGCCAACGGAAAAAAAAAAATGTTGTTTGCAGGCCATAGGAGAATGATTATACCTAGATTACGATAAATCCTGCGACGATCTCGAACCTGTCGTTGAACGAACTCGTCGTTTGTCGCTACACAGTTTCGTAACTATTCCTGATGGATCGCGCCAAGTAGAGCGAGAACCAAATGCCGATCGCCTGAAAGAATAATGGTACATACGATCACTTCCTTTCCCCTCGGCCGTATCCATTCACCTTTCTACCTTACTTATATGGACGACCCCGCCTCCTCCTCCCTTCGAAATCTTCTTAAATTTTCATAAAAGGTGTAGAAGAATACGCGCATCGGATTGCATACGCACCTGAACGAAAGCAATACCGATTCCGACACCACCTAGTTGAACGGCGTGTGACTTGATGACGACGAGGAATTGGGGAAGACATCCTACTTTGTAGACGTTGATCGTATCGACAGTGCAGCTGGTTTTGTTCGTCTCAAAGTTTTCCGAGGGGCAGCAAGACGAGGGGAGCTCGGTCGAATTGAACAAGTCGGAATGATCCTTCCAATCGGTCATGTTCGTTGTACCGCAACACTGGAACTACGGACGCACCTGATCTCATATCACTCGTCAAGTCATTGCGATCGAGTTCGGGCAGACTGTTCGATGCCAATCGGTGGAGGGTGAGGTACCAACGAGGGCCGGCGACTATGGTATACGGAGAGTATGGAGCATTCCGCACTGAAGAAATTTCAGGGTGTGGAAATCCAGGCATATAAACCTCTCCTCCCAATTGTCAAACCAAACCCAAGAAAGACGCAAGTCGCCGGCCCTGGTGCAGACAATGACTTACTTTCTTTTGAAGCGCATTCCAACCAGCGGTAATTTCGTCATTCTCACCGCCGTACAACTTCATAGTCGCAAGCATCTTTTCGTTGATAACCGATGCCGCGCGGTTTCTCAATACATAGCCAGAAATTCCACCTGATAACTCCAGAATGAAGACCAAGATCATCAGCGTGATAAACTGTCGGATGAGATTTCACATTCATTAAGCGGATCAACGATTTCGATCGTTGATGTCTGCGTACAATTCGCTTTTTCGTATCTATGTATACTCGGCGATAGCTGAGGTGCAGGATGCGCTCACCGTAACTACCATGCAATAGTTTTCGCGAACGGCCCCGCAACATCCGAAAAAAGCGACGATGAAGATTATCACCCCGATGGCTACAAGGAGCGACGGAACGGATAAGAACCTATTGTCGAGGAAGTGGTAGTAGCCATGGTAGACTCCGAGTATCACCGTTCCTATGGAGAGCAAAATGATGCCCGTAATCTGCGTAGAGAAAGGAAAAAAGTATCTGTAAACGTACATGCCCGGATAGACTTGTACGAGCAATATGCATTCATACAAATTATAATAATTGATCGTTTAAAAGTCTACGTTTGTTTGTTTTGCCGCATGAGTTTGTAAAAATAATTGTTAAATTGTTAAATTTACATTATAGCGTGATTCAAATTAATCGTTGTATTTATCGTAGCAACATATTTACGAAAAATTATTCCAGTATAAAGTATACCTATATATTTAGAACTTTATTTGTATTGTTTTGAAATCATTTCATGTCGTAAATATGTATAAAACGCACGATCTTGATGCATTAGATTTATGTCAATACTACCTAAGATTGCTGTACAACTTATTAGCATGTACATTTGTCTATCTGGTTACAGTTTGTGAACTTTCGTTCTTCCGCGTGCTGCGCTACGGTTCGCTCGTTCGTCCGTTCGTTCGTTCGTTTATATACATACATAAATATGTATTTGTTAATCGCGAGATGACCCTTATTACGACAGGCATTCTTCTGGCTTCCACGCGTCCTGGTTTTTTTTCCTTTTCTCTGTACCGCCCGCCGGTGCGATATAACGATCGCTTTACTCGCAAATAGCTCTTCTACTTTTCGAGATGGGGAGAGAGAGAGAGAGAGAATAGGTATCTCAAACTTGAATCTCGCGATATTTCAAAAGGGCTGTGCTAGACGTGCGAAATTTTCAACGGGACTCAATTTTTTTGTTCATTTAAAAATTCAAAATCTCTCTCGTTGACCTGATGAAATTAAAGGGTGTAGGACAAAATGTCCACTCACGCCGGGTCGTTTGTAAGATATCCTATGTACACGTGTGATCGTTGAAAGCATACTATAGGTATACGAGAATCTCGTCAAAGCATAGCTTTTACTCTTGCATGCGTGTACTTTGAATAGCAACATTTTGTGCCTGATGAAAGAAAAAATACAGTTTGACCGAGTTTTAACGGATGATTCGATATCTTGACGAAGTTAGTTACTTAAAACGAACAGAATCTCCAACTGCTGCGGTGTCCGAGCGGTTAAGGAGATGGACTTGAAATCCATTGGGTTCTACCCGCACAGGTTCGAATCCTGTCCGCAGCGATATATTTTTTTTTCGTTCCTCGTAAAAATGAAAGTCTGCCGCGACGATAGGCAATACGCCCGTGAATTAATATCTTTGAAAAATCATCGGAAAATATCGTAAAATCCTGAAAAAATAGTGATTTGAATGAAGTTGTTCGTTGTCGAGGCGGCAGTCATTGCACGCGCATTTCGATCGATATTTTCATTTCAATTATTGCGTGCAATCGATAAGATTTGACGATTCGCAATTTTGTATCCTACCACGAGCACACCTCTACGTACGTTTTGCACTCGCCAGTCTGATCGTCGGGCGTTTCACTGTCAGATGAGCTGGTAGGTAGCACGTGGAAAGTTTTACATATCTCGAGAACATCGCGTTTGGAATGATATTACTCTGTACACACGCGAAATATCTCTCTTCCGGAGAGCTAATTAATCCGAATACTTTTACACTACGCGGCTCGTCATCTGGAAGTCAAAATATTATTGCAATCTTATTCCGGCAAATAACATAGGGCCTTTCAAAAATTGTGTTTACCCGAGAACGATTCGGAAATCCCCTCGAGCGCGCGTTTGATTGAATTTCTCTTTGCAGTGTAGTACGCACGATATACATATTCTATACCGTCACCGTATATGATCCAAATATAGAATCCCGTTTATCAGAGATGAAACCGAGATCACAGTGTCGTCTTAACTCGAGTGTGTACACGTAATAATATTCCATCACTGAGTTTCGAATTGGCAGAACGGCAATAAGAATCTTCCCCGAAAGGGAGAAAGACGCTAGTCCATTTTTCGCGTTCGTTTTGAAAAACATACGGTACACACGCGCGTTTGTGGTTGATTTCTTTCTTTACAGCTTGCACACACACAGAGTGAGACGAGATGAACGAACGCCGAGAAAACTCACCACGAAGAGGAGGTTGAATATGAACATGAGGTACTTGACGCACTTGGGGCCTGCCGACAGTTTCATTCCGTTCACCATGCTGCTGCGCGACACTAACCGGAGGAATGATGAAGGTATACGAGTACGGCTTTCGTCGTCAATGCACTTCTCGAGCGTCGCACGTCCTCGTCGTGATATCGCGTGTCCCGCACTGATGCCAAGCGTGCCGCGCCGACAAACACCAGTCTAGAACTCGTGAGCGTTTGTCATATGATCTTTGAGAGCGTATGTATTTCGTTCGGACGTGCGTCTGTGTGCGTACGCTCTTTCGGTTTTCCCCTGTGTTGTTACGCATGCGTGTGAGTTTCGAGCACAAACGTCTACAATCTGCGTCAAGGGAAGATGGACCGAGAAACAATCTAGTCCCTCGATTCCTGCGCTAGTCGGTGCAAGTCGATCGATCGTTCTTCGAGATATTCTTGTAGTACATTCAAATTTATGCCCGGTAGCCGCGAGGTTCTCGGTAGTACGCAGTACGAGGTACGTGGAATGAGCATGTGCATAAACATGCGTGTACAAGCATGCGACGCGGTTATACCGCGTAAAAATGTGCGCGTATATATGTGTCCTGCAGGATTGGACGAGGACGAGGACTGTGCGACTGACGTGGCCAGCCTACCTAGGTATACCTACAAACGAGGAAAAGCTGAACTCCCTCTCGCGGTAGTCGTTGCAAGTCCATACCGAATGTCCGAGCCCAAACCGCTCAAGCGCCGATACCTATGGCCGATAACTTGAAATTTTTTTTCGGCAGCGTTTGCCGACCGTTGAAAATTTGATAGTTACAGATGGCTTGAGAAGAGTGCGCTGTGTGTACTGCGTGAGAGCTTAAAGTGTAAAACGTCCGATTTCTCGATAGCTGTCAATTCGGGAGATCGAAGTGTTTCGTCTATTATTCAATACTTCGATCTTTCGAATTGACAGTTACGAGTTGACAGTGACGAGAAATCGGACGTTTTACCTACACTTTAAGCTCTCACGCAGTACACACAGCGCACTCTTCTCAAGCCATCTGTAACTATCAAATTTTCAACGGTCGGCAAACGCTGCCGAAAAAAAATTTCAAGTTATCGGCCATAGGTATCGGCGCTTGAGCGGTTTGGGCTCGGACATTCGGTATTGTATGTACCGTATGTATCATCCCGAATTAAACAAGCAGAGATACCGACATTGTCGAAAACTTTACCGACGGTCAAGAATTTTATAGTTAGAGTTGGCTTGAGAAGAGTGCGCTGTGTGTGCTGCGTGAGAGCGAAAAGTGTCAAACGTCTGATTTCCTGATAGCTGTTAATTCAAGAGATCGAAGTGTTTCGTCTATTATTCAATACTTCGATTTTCCGAATTGACAGCTATCGGGAAATCAGACGTTTGACACTTTTCGCTCTCACGCAGCACACACAGCGCACTCTTCTCAAGCCAACTCTAACTATAAAATTCTTGACCGTCGGTAAAGTTTCGGCAATGTCGGTATATCTGCTTGTTTAATTCGGGATGATACATACGGTAGGTACATATAAGTATGTACAGGAATTGCGCGAGTGCGAGTGAGAACACAGGTGGAATGTATAAGAGCCTCTTTGTCGCACATTTTCCGTCCTTCTCGAACTTGTCCAGCTAGAGTGTGCGACAGAGAAACTCTTATATTATGTTCACCAGGGTTAATCTGCGTACATACTTCCAGCACGTGGTCAACTTTGATTTCAAAATCAAATTTACTCGTGCCCGATGAATTTTACAATGCAGTACGTATACATATAATACACACATATAAATACATATATTTCTTACCTCGGCTTATTTACACGTATCGCAACCGCGCGATGTATGCGACCGCGAGCTTGCGATTTCTAATCGGTTCGATGTTCGATCTCCTGGCTGTTTCGAATTTCGAGGTGTACATATAGGTATACCTATACGTAATACGTATACGTATACGTAAGATCGTGCTCTTTCGTATACCTACATACGCATATGTACCCGCAGGTACCTTTGCGTACGATACGATACCGGTTCTCTGCGGTGAGAAATTTTACGTGCACCACACACAGCGGCAGTTCGCGACATACATACATACATGTGCAGTATGTTCGCACATGTATGTATTGTACTTACTCGACTTTTTGATGGGAAAAGTATGTGCAGATTCGGATAGCGATATGGGCTCATTCGGTGCGTATAGTGCACAGATAATTATGTATGTATGTATATTACCGAATCACGATCGATTATAATAATACGTTATCGACGGTATAGTATACAATAGACGGCGATGCGTCACACCACGGCATTTCAATAATTCTCCTCGAAGAATAACTGTTGTCTATTTGAAATAAAATAACGCGTAGTCGTACCGTGTCTCGCTACACGTACATATATGTACATTATGTACATCTGGAAGCTGAAAGTGGTGGCGAGCGAGACGGGTACCTATGTATGTATGTATGATGTATGTATGATGAGTATTTCATCGAGAGGGGCACACATAGCGAGCGTGTCGAAATGTGCAAGAGCTGCGCGCGCCACTCGACAGAGGTGGTACAACGAGTTGTGGTATATACACAACGCCTTACTACGACGAGAAAGTCCACCGCACTTCAGAGTGGATACTCGAGGGGTGAACGTTATTCCGTGTAACGTGTACGCGAACGTGGTTCTCTTTATTAGTTCCATTGATAATTGCCGAGGAGTAACCCATTACCGTTGCTGGTGTTTTAGGTGCGTCGATTACAAAGTGCCAGTGCAAAATGGTTTCCGGTGGAATGGCATGTGTGAAGTACCTTCTGTTTTTGTTCAACTTCTTGTTTGCGGTGAGTAATGCGTCGTTGTTATTGTGGTGTAAAAGTGCCTCTCGTACGATGTGTAGGTAGCGTACCTGCAGCTTTATACGTACATATACAGCGGATGTTCGTATGCGATGTCGGGTCGTTCGGTCGATAATCCAACTAGGACAAAAAGACCGACAAGAACGCCGGCACGCCGAGTTATTTTCGGTCGAGATGAATTTTGTAGAACAAGCCACTCGCTCTTCAGAGTGCGTGGCCCGAATAGAAGTTTCGTATCGAATAAGTTTATTGCGTCCGCTTCGTTGACGCGCGACTCCTGTGGGAAGCGTCGGTAGAAGGAGATTCACGAGAACCCACGTTGTCGCGACGAAGAATAAAGCGAACGATCTGCCGATCGTTGCAGCGCAGGCATCGGAGAAACTGATGATAATCGAGCGATGCGGAAATTTAGCATTCCCTGCCGCACGGTACCGAACCCATCAAAGGACGACAAAGACCGCGAGAATACGTACAGGGGGGGGTCACGATTTTCTCCTTTCTACTCATTCGCGAATGTGGTTTTAAATCTACGCGTACTTTCGGATAGTACGCGTATTTTTGAAATAAGAACGAATTATAGTCGCGTACGTTTGAAACAAAAGCGAATTATAGTCTTACATTTACGTCCTGCAAGAATTTATTCGTGTACCTATATCTTGCTGAGGCTTGATAATTTCGAACGGAAAGGCCGAGTCTGTGCCGAAGACGCAATTTTTTTCCCGTGCCTATACTTATTTCGAAACAGCGAGATTTTGGGGAAGCTTCTTTCTATTCTCATCTCGCGGGTACGCGTAAGTACGCGGTTCGCTCGGCTGTACACAAGCTTGAACTCGCCTACGTCGTGAAGAGCGACCGCACGAGATTTCGTTTCGAAGCAGTAAAAAAAGTGACATTCCGAAAAATGGATCAGTCGGAGCGAAGCAAACGTAACCCGAAGGCTCTTCTCATGATTTCAGATAACGGGCATCGTATTGATTTCGGTGGGTGGTATTATTTTGGCAGTATACAACGGATATAGCAATCTGGTGGACAATTGGTTCTTCGCTGCCCCAATCTTAATGATAGTAGTGGGAGTCGTGATATTCCTCGTGTCCTTCTTCGGATGCTGCGGCGCGTTCAAGGAAAATCACTGTATGATAATAACGGTGAGACCAATTGCTTCCTTCTTATCATACCCTCGTTAGTTTTCCAGAAGATTGAAGAATTAGCGCGTGCGAGTGTCGACTCTCTCTCTCTTGCGCGCGCGCGCACGAGCCGTGCCAACGGCCTCTCTCACGTATTTTCGATTGGCTTTCTTCACAGTTTTCGGTATTGCTGCTACTGATCTTCGCGCTCGAACTAGGAGCTGTGATCGCGGGGTACACGATGAGCGGCGAAGTCGGTTCCATGCTCTCAAGCCGCATGAATTATACCATGGAACAATATCAGTATCGTTCGGATGCCCGAAAAACCTGGGACATAATGCAACAGGATGTAAGTATAAACTCCATTTGGCGAGAGATAATGACTCGAAGGACGACATGCTCTTCCTAGGAGCTCTCATAAAGAAATACGTATTGTATACGTTTTATCGACCCTCGAGAATACGCGTAGGATACGGTACGCATAACGGTGGGTCTAAAGTTTGCAAAACGGTCGTACGCGCATCGCGACTGTAGAAACACGCACGAGCTTTCCTTTTATCGTAAATCAATATCCGCTCCCGCTTCGCCCTGTAGGTTCCCACCGTCATTCGTCCCGGTACACGTCGCGTACGTGACGCGGTAGACGACGACATACCCGTCACGTTTCATCGTTTCCTGATCGCGCTGCAGAGTAATGAATTTCGATCGTTGGAAGAGTGGTGGTTATTTGTCAAGACAAAATGATGAAGTCGTACCACTCTACGGATGTACCGAATTAATCGTCATCAGGAGTCAAAAGGTTTAAAAACCTGTTGCATCCGTGCGCAATGGCACCGGCCATTCTGGCGTTAAAAGAGCCAACGGCGCGTATCATGAATATCCGCCAGACCGCGTAGAGACTAGTGTTTCTTTTCCTTGTCGCGCCGGGTCACCTGCCTCATGTACCGTAAGGCCGTCGTGACAGCGAAGGGGAAACGCTGCGCGAGTCTCTTTTACGTACGTACACCTGCTACCTATCGCTATCGTGGCTCGCAGACGCGAAATTGCGGTCAATTCACGAACTGACGGTGCCTCCGAGGAAACACGCGTCGACACTGTCCGGGTTACGAAACGATCAGCGGACTTCCGTATGCCGGAACATCAGCTGCCCTACACCGTCAAACTGGATACCCAGATATCGATGAGTCAGCACTGAGAATCTCAGGCGCGTTCGTTGTATGTTTTTCCAGTTGAAGTGTTGCGGCATCGACGAACCGGCCGACTGGGCGCATTTCGGGTTCAACGATAATATCTTACCGGTCTCTTGTTGCCACCAAATTCCAGCCAACGATAGCTGCGATATAAATTCGATCGGCGTTTCTAGAGACGGCTGCATGAAGGAGTTACAAACTACCATAGAAAACAATGCTATGATACTCGGAGGCGTTGGCATAGGCATAGCTATCGTTCAGGTATGTCTAGTACACTGACCGTTACTCAGCGTAAAATGATTAAGACGGCTTAGCTGTTCGAAATGCAGGACACGCGCGATGTCGGATCTGGCTCGATTGTTCCGCAAACAAGTCCTCTCAACGTGACGGGACGGCCCATTTTCCGTACGATAACTTGAATCAATTCTTTTCAGCTGATTGGGGTAATATTTGCGTGCTGCTTGGCCCGTTCTATTCGCCGTGAATACGAGACTGTGTAAGCTTACAGAAACGAATTTTCATTGCGAACGTCTATCGTGCACCTTCCACCGATATTACCCCGTCTCTTACACTGGCCACACACCACATTTATGGACTTTATTACCGTTTCAACTCGAGTGTTCGATGCACAAATGCACGTGGATCGCGTGTTTTCCTTTCTACGTTTGCTCTCTCTCTCTCTCTCTCTCTCTCTCTCTCTCTCTCTCTCTCTCTCTCTCTCTCTCTCTCTCTCTCAAGTTCTACGGCTTGTAAACTCTACGTTTTGTATTAAAATACTGCACAGCGGAGAAGGTTAACGCGCGTGCACCGCATTCGGTTGCGTCTCATACTAATTTTTCAAGTTGAGTTTTAACCGAGATACATAATTATTAAAATTCTTTATAACGAAATAATCGTTTTGTACGTTTTCACGATAAATTCCTAAAAACTAACGAACGAAGCCTGGTATGGGAAATATATTAGGTGTACAATTTTGCTTCCGTCGTTCGCTTCAAAAGATGACCAGTTTTTTCAACGCGGGATTCGTACGCTGCCCGAAAGATGGGAGAAAGTAGTGGCCAGCGATTTACAATATTTTGAATCATAAATGTATAGCCAGTTTTTTACAACGATGAAGCCTCGAATTTCGGAAAAATGGCGGAAGGAAAGTGGCACACCTATTAACTAACCGGGAGTCGCGCCTTAAAGTTCTTTCGGCAAATAATGCATACAAATATGTTCCCGCGCGCATTCGGGAAACGCAAAGGACCCTTCGATCTTATTACATTTTGAGAGACGATGGTAATATATGCGCAACAGAGGACACTATACCGCGTTGCTACGGAGAAGAGGATATCGATATCCCCGTCTCACGCACAGTTCCCATCTTTTAATGTCCCGTTTGTATTTGTTTCTATATAATAATTCCTGCGTCAAATTTGTACCGCGCAGCGTCCATTTGTATAAGGCTCAACTGTAACACCGCGCAATGTCTTCTACGCGAATTCGTTTGGAATTGAGGAAAGAAATGGGAAGAAAAAAAAATTGAAAATAAAGCTCTTTGGCGGCGAATAACGCATATCTTGAGAGCCGGGAGCCACCTCAGCCTCCTCATAATGACAATATAGTTATACCCCGAGGACTGGATTCATCCATGTGATCGCGTCAACAAAATTTCAATTTTGATTTGCATTTACAAATGAAGAAGCGCTATATGTCGTGCAAACAATACAACTTGTGTGTGTAGATGTTAAGTTTATTTCCCATAAAGAAGACTACTATTTATATTTAATATTAAAAAAGTATTTCGTTGTTTATACTACACGTGTCGCGTCGCGAAAGTATAATAAATGCCGATGAGCGGATGTCGCGATGTCTTACAAAGCACAGGCGGCACGATAAGTTACCGTCGGACGGCTGGGTATCACTTATACGAGAACAGTCGAACCGGGAGCAGCAGTTTGTTTGTACATACCTATATCGTGCAAATACGGTAGGAAAATGTTGCGATTCGTTGTTGCCGCACCACGTGTTTCGATGCGATGAGGGCCGCGACGTTTGCGATAAGTCGAGAAATTTGTCGGCTTTTCCAGAGGGGGAGGATTTCGTTTCACGGATTACCGTGTTATTTGCTTATTCGATTCGTTTAGTCCGTACCACGCACTTACTACGTCTCTGCTCATTTTTCGCGAATGCATGGTGTGATCTAATATTTTTAATTACAGCGAAACCACGGCACATTGATCAGCCATCGAGTTAAGGGGCATTTCATTGTATTGTCTGTCATGCATCGCAGTAGATGAATACATACTTATTATACTTACGTAGGATCGCCGCAACTGCAGTCGCGCTTATGTATAACGTTTGAGAGAGTGTGTGGAGAAGAGGAACGATGGTGGCTATTACCGAACGTTGCTCAAATTGCGGGCACAACGATCAGTGCTGGCACGTTATCGTGCAATGTTTCGAAAAAGTCTCGACTTGAGGTATTCGCACGTGAATCCGTTCCACCCCCGTTCGGGGTGTTCGCCAATTTCGCATTTGTAGCTATCGATCGGAGACTATGTTACGGTTCTATCGAACGTTACGACCTGTTGAGTAAACGATGCATCCGATCCGAATGAACGTTCCATATTCTGCCAGCAATATCGCTTACACGGGCTAACAGAGCGACGCGAATCAGTCGGGTCTAGTTTATATTCGAGCTCGATCGGGGCATGCACAGCGGGAGGATAAAATCTTGCACCCCGTCCTTCCTCTTCGTACTACTATTGATACCTAAACTAAGGATGACGAGCTACTTTGCCGTCGTATCACACCCGAACGACTGATGCGAGGCGATCGTCGCCGCAGAAAATCTGCCGCCTTAGAAAGTTGAAAATTTCGACGACCATCGATCGTCCTGCACGGTGATGAAGTAGCTCGTTAATTTAAGAAAGATTTAATCGCGCGCGCGATTAAAATTCGTGTCGCTCATATCGTTCGATGCATCCCCATGAGAGGCGTACATTTTTCGATACGCGCATCTTTCTGTATATGTGTACCTAGTATGCCTACCTGCTATAATACAACATACATAATATCTAATATACTACCGCACTATACACGAGCACGGGATATCGTGTGGCCGATTTATGGTGTTTCCCTTGATTCCGTGCACCGTATCTCGAGACACCGACTACTAAGTTAGCGTATCACCTACAGAGTGTACGTACATATGCATACATACGTTGTGGAGTATCGATATGGATGCCAGGGTGTGAACGATGTACATACACTTATACATCTGCGTACAGGTAGTAATCGGTGGATCGATAATGCTTTCGTGCTCATGACTTTCGTGTCCAATGTGTTGTCAAGTAAACGGGAGTTATGAACGGAGCAACCTGGCACTGCCTCGTCAATATTTTAGCGTACGCCGTGTCAGTGAACCCTTGGTATCGATCCTGCTTGCTTGGTCGCACGTCGTATTAAACTCTAGTGTTAGATCGCCAACGATAATATGTCGAATGTGCATCTCTCGTTACTCGTTGTGCGTAGTAGCGGACCTTGGAATAGGGACCAAGGGAAATGCACAAAGATAAGATGCGATCACTGTGCCCAACGTGAAATGTCATTCGAATTGTCATTGGCTCGAGTTTGCGATTCGTTTTTTCTCTCCCCCCATTTAGATAACGCGGAATAGGTACTCGATGTAAACTTGTAGAGATTCCAATAACGTGCCGATTTACTTCCAATGTGTCGAATGCGCGAAGTCAATTTGGCACGGGTCTCGCGTTAATGTCTGACTTACGATACACGATGAATTCCCCGAAATTGGTGGCTCTATCTTTGCATTACTAGTCGTGGGAGCGCATTTCTTCTTAATTTCTGCGTAGAGAGCTCAACCCGCCTGATTTAGCCCCGACTATCAACGTGCGCGTTACGAGTTTTAAACGATCGTTCCAAGTGGTGCGATTCGACTTGGAGATCGGCAGGCTACTAAAACGACGGATGAAACGAAGAAAGTCGGGAAGGAGCAGCAACGAATTGTCATGAAACTGTTCGAGCGTGCCTAACGTGTGATAAAGGCGATGTTATTCGTAGACTAGAAAGCGTTTAATCGTTACCCGATCGTCTCGTGGAATACCGCTCGCACGAGGATCATAGCGCACGCGCGTCCAAAGTTAGCTCCTCGCATCGGTCCATTAGGTATCATTGTATCGGGTATGCATTTATTACCAAGCCACAGAAAAGACTGATAAAGATTATTATAATCAGTATTAACGACCATTGGTATTTTGGATACGAGTGATATACCTACATACCTAACCGAAAGTCGTAGGTACAAAATTCTTTTTTGGCTGCCTCCGCAACTTTTGACAACTCGTACCGTAAAGTTGAATTTAGCGAATCAAATTGGCCGAAAAATTGATTAACGAAGCAAAGTGCGTTTTACCATTGGGTTCACGTAACTCTTACGACTAGTTTCAATATCGTTTTAATACTCTAGGAGCCAATGATCTACATATCTTTAGCACATGTTTGTCTATCTACGATGGTACATGTATCAATAAATCAAGTAACACCCGAACTTTTCAACGGTTCACGTTGTGATTTTGAGCTTGTCGTTGCGCGTCGATGTCGAGCGGTACACGTGTGGCATGTTTTACCCGCGAAGAGGAAAGAACACGCGTGTAGTAGACATAATAATGTAGGTATATGACAATGGAATATATCAGGGATCTAATGTGGATAATGCTTTTCGAAATGATCGCGACGGGCGTGTCGTTGTGTGCATATGTCGTACCTATGACGTATTTTATTTCATCTTGATATCGATGCCACTTGCTAACCGACTAACATCAAGCGATACATTCGACGGTAAACCTTTTACGGGCAGTTCGAGCGGGAGTCACTCTAAACGCGCGCGGGAGTTGTGCGCGATTTTCGTTGCAGCATACTCGTCGTGTCTAATCAAAAGTATCCGAATGCGCGTAGAAATTGAAGTAATCGTCGTTTGAGCTCAGAACGGTGTCGAATAATTCTTGAGAGCCTCTACCGAATGCAATCGAATTCTCGCCGAGGAATAGCCAGAGTCGGCGCGTGGATCAATTTGCTTCACAAGGATTCATACGCGATTACGCGAGAATGTCGCATCAGCCATACACTTTTGATATATCTCGCCGCAACGTGGGGGTGCCTGGATCCGATCTCGTGTAATCGTTTTCGCCTTCTCGCGATTGCCCTACTATTCGAGAGGGATGCTCGATGACAGTATTCGACACCATTTACAGGCGGTGTAAATTACCCGCCTCTCACGCGAGTGTTTACCGCACGCGCGATGGCAGTGAATTACCTATTTACAAAGTGCGTTTATCCGATTCGAAGCAAATAATTGAAGAGACTCGCCGCTCTTCGGGAACAAATCGACGTAACCTTTCAATCTTTAGCTTTCAACGTACTACACGCCGACTGTACTCGCAGAGCGTGAGCTCTCGACAAATTTTTCAGAACCTGTAACGCGACTCATACCTCGAACGAATCTCTATACATGGTATACGATATACGCAGGAAACAATATTTATTTACATTTACAGTGATTCAGCGTGTCCTCCCCACCCCTCCCGAAATAAGAAAAGAACGTTTGATCGGTCTACGAGTTTCTCGCTGCTTCGTGTAGTCGGGCTAGCAACGCGCGACCGCGCGCGCGTAAAGTCAGAGTCGCACATCGATTCTCGGTAGCGATGAGCTAAATCAATTTGGTCGTTCACCGTATAACAATAAATTCGCGAAGGGTACGAGTATAAAATTAATAATTTAAAATTATTATGAATCGTAAGTTTAAAAAGTTGAGCGTGTACAAAAATATTCGACGGTGAAAGTATGTATGACGATCGAGGAGAGTCGGGCCTCAACATTTGCATCTTACTACCTAGGTACCTAATTACTTTACAGTTCAGTATTTATTGTTGTTATTATTATATTATAGTTCGCAACCTCTTCTATCCTAAAAGAAGAAGAAAAAAAAAAGTACCAGTAGTATCGGGTGAGTACTGTTGATGTACAATACACGATCCCCATTTAAATACTAACTTGTCATAGTTTTTTCCCCGTTTCTCTTTTTTTTTTACGAGTGAAAGACTCCAAGCTCATGCCTCCTCCGCGAAGACCCGAAACACTTGCACACGCATACGCAAGCACAGATACACGCACACGACCACGCTCACTTTCATTCCTTCTAGGCAAATCGCATACTCTACATAAAAGCACATCACAAGTCACGACGAAGCTGATCTCGAGCCGGGTCTTAGCCCTCCCGTTTAGTAGTCGCCGTTTATGAGTAAAAACTATATACGAATTACGCGCGCGAGCCAAGTTAATGAGAGAGCAGTGGCGAATGAAAAAGTGGCACGAGTCTGACAGGAGTTTGGTTTTCTTTAGCACGCGTCTGGGGGAGAGTGCTCATGTGGCGTAACGCTTGGTCCAGAGGCGCGCTATACGGTCGTGTTCTTCCCTGTTCTGTAGGTATTGCGTCGCTATACTACCCACCAGTGGATCGGCTGCAATGTAAAGACATCGTCAGAGCGTCGTCTGGCGTGAACGAACGATCGCGTCTCTCTGCGCGCGCGAGAGGAAATCTAGTAGATCGATGACAGAGGATACGACAAACCTGGATTACAGTCTGTGAGGAGGGAGCAAATGGAAAGTAGAACCTTTGAAATGGTAAGCGCGGGTGACCAGTTGTCTTTCAAGATATCTAGACATATCACCCCTTGACTGTTTATGTTGCAATGGTAGATGCGCGTTCGGAATGTAACCTGTAACGTTTCGTAAGCACACGTAGGAGAATCGAATCTCCTCTTTGCAGCGACGACTACTTACTTTCGGCGGCTTAAAGGGATACTCTGGAGAGAAGTGAATGTCGAGAAAGAAAACGCCGCCTTCGTAGACTGATCCTGGCGGTCCCAATATGGTGGAGACCCACTCGTACAAATTGTCCCCCTTGGGCCCGGCGCTACGAAACACGCGACCGTCTCCTCTTTATAAAACGTACGCGCGGGACTTTGTCGAACGCCTATCGATACTTTTTCGTCAAAGACAAACCTGCAATTCGGAGGTGGATCCAAAGTGATTTCCGCCAATTCCTTTTGTATCCTGTCGAGGGAAAAATGGAAATTTAACTGCGGCGAGGGGGGCTGCGCGTTTGATGATGTTTGCAAACTTCATGGTTACCTCTTGGCAGAAGTTCCCAATGCTTTTGACATCTTTGGATTAGGCTTGGCCTCCTTGTTTTCCGGTTTGTTATCAGCGAGAGACGAACCGCGACCTCGTCCGGTTCCGCTGGATCCTGCCCCCGACGACATGATTCTGAAACGATCGCACGTTGTTCGAGTTTGTGACAGTGACGGCGGTTGGAGGATTCGAGTCGTCGACACCTGGACCGAGGGACAACGATATCGGGCAGGGGTGGTCCAGACGCGATCGTTGGAGGAGAGGATTCCATTCGTCTTTGACGCGGCGACCCGCGAAGCGGGTAGCGCGGCCAAAGGCCACTCGAGTTTGAGAGCGTCGCGGGAGGTTGGAAAAATAGTGCCAAAACAACGATTCACATTCGAGGCAAACTCTACTCACGTACGGACGCGTTGACGATGACAATCGACGAGGTAAATAGAACCGCGCGTGTGTACTATCGCGTCACGCCGCGCGCGGATCCTCGTCGAGCAAGACGTTCCCGAGATGTGTCAAGTGTCGCGAGCCGCTTAAATTTGCGCAAACTGTTATGCCGATGTCGCGTCGAGTGTGCGGTAGCGAGTCGTCGTCGAGGGACGGTGCGTTATCGTGCGCGCCGAGTACCTTACACCACGAATTTTTGCAACGCCTGCGCGACGAGAGGCGTTTCGTCGAAGAATCAGTGGTTAAAAATCAAGCACAAATTTGCCGGATCTGGGTAATGGAGGGTGCACCGCAGTCGGCGGCACGGTGCTCAACTCGGCTCCTCGTCGGCTGCGGGCCGCGGGAGCACCCGGACGGACTTTCCCGCAAGTCTTCGGCATTCGGAATCTCGAGCCTCGCGAGCACCCGGCTTTTCACGGTCGATCGTGGGACCGCCGAGCAAGAGTTCTCGGTACTTTACCTGAAACAGCTACGCGGTTTCGATCGAGAGCAAAAACCACACGACCAGAAAACGGCGGTATACACAAGCGCACAAAGGGAGGAATTTGAATCGCCCTCTTCGCGTCGCTCCGGAAGTCCAGCGCTCCTCGAATACTCCGCGCGTGTGTGATGTCTTTCAGGAGTCGATCGGCGCGGTCATCTCGCTTTCATTCCCGGAATGTGCGATCGCGTTGTCTCGATTCGTACGGAAAACGCCAAGCTGCGCCAGACACGCGCATCTCTGCGTCGCCGGATGTTGACTCTCTCGTTCGCGATGCGTTCGGCAGCTTCGCGTGCTTTTCGCGAGCGCTGCGGTCGCGGACCTGTGACGTTCCGTCACGCTTTCATGGAACGACAGTTCTTTGGACAAGTCTACATGAAGCGACAACCATCATATTTTCCGCTAAAGAACGCAGGGTGTTCAAAGGACTCTCAAATTCAAAGCTCGTGTATTACAAATTCTCGCTATTAGCATATTTCTTTGCGTATACTCTAGTAGAACAAAGGTCACTCGAGGGATAAGATGGGATATGATAAGGCCAAGCAGGGGGCTGGAATGTGCTCGCAGTCCCGTACCTTTCGCGGAAGGCTAATTGCCGGACGATTCCTAGTATGTCACGCGTCACCGAAATCATTCTGCTAATCACCGCCAACTGTCGGCTACTTAATCCGCTTTACGGAGAAATAGCGACGAACTCCGATCCCTGCGTACGCTACGAGCAACCACCGCTTGGTCCCGTTAGGTGTGTGACTCAGGGGAGCGTCATCCCTCGCGTTCACACCACTTTGCAGCCATTTAGAGCGTACCGCATTGCCCACGCTATCCCCACTATCTAGCTGTTGTAAGAGATATAAACCGCAACCGAATACATAAGAGAGCAGGAGTATAGTTTTGTTCTGTGTTCAGTGTAGTATACCGAGCAGTGTCTCTTCATTCATCAGTGTGTTTCTACAGTCAATAAAATTTTGAATCCTGTCGGCAACCTCTGCATTAACTTCTATCTTGTGTCCTTGAATTTTACCGGAATTCGCGCTACTCGCACGTTTGAATGTAACCCATTCACGCGGTAAAACGATCCTAGCGCCTCGCGTTTCAAAGCGACCAGGACAAAATCGACCCCCTCGCCGCCATCCCGTGCAGCATCGCCAACACAACGAAAATTATCACCCGCGATAACATCCGCGACATCTTTCGACGAAGATCGCAATCCGCTCTCAGCTCGGAGCTTTTAAAAATGGCGTTCGCACGAGCGAAATTTCTCTTCAAAGCTTCGAATACCGTGACGAAGATGTCCTTGGAAAGTAATACGAGGAGCTGCCGATCGGCTACGACAACGTCTTCCGGAGCTATTCGTCCCGAGCCGTACAGGTCGCGTTTCGGGTACGTGGGGGTAATCGGTGGTGTTACGGTTGGTCTGCTCATCGGTGCTACCATCAGCAAGAATGTGGCAAACTTCCTCGAAGAAAACGATCTCTTCGTACCTTCGGACGACGACGACGACGACGACGATTGATAATTAGTACGTGTATCGAGAGCTATTTCTCGCGGTAGACCGCGTAGCAAGAGGTGAGTACTCGGAATTCTGACGGGTAGCTTTTTCGCTTACACCTTGACGCGCGTTCGTTCTTTGAGGTGTTATTTTTAACGCACCGAAAAATGAAACACACCCACGTACCTACGGCACGCGTATATCACTCTTCACGTTGCCTCTTTCCAGAGATGCGACTTCCGATTTATACGAGAGGCCGGGAGGTACGCGCGTCGCGACGTATCCAAGTGTCGGTATCATATTATTTATGCTTGTCAGTCAAATCCCACTGATCGCGCAAATCGGTTAATCTGTACGAGTTTCTGTTTAAAAGTGACGATACTTGACACACACTGGGTCCCATGTATACGAGCGTTTGTACTTCCAGATGAAATGCAAAATAAATATAAAGAATTTGTGTGAGGCACATTGCAATTTGTCGTTTTGTGTCTTTTCTCCCAGCTTGTTTCAACTTTTGACCAATGGAAGCATAAACAAGGAGAGGGAGAGAGAGAGAGAGAGACAAAGAGAGATATTAACAAACTTTTATTTAATTCCATCACATGAAATAAGTTATTAAACTGTTATGACTAAAAGTAAATATTCCCACGTGTATAACAAAAAGTGCATCCAAGTATGCAAGTACTTCAGACTTGTTGTAAAATGCGCAAGCATAAACAAAAGCTGTCAATTCGTAATCGTGATTATTAAACGCCAATAGCGTTTACCAGGGGGAAATGCGCAACAGGGCGGATTAATGAATATACATATGTACGAGGTTATTTTTGTAAAAAAAAAAGGACTTAAATTGCACTGCCTTTGTGTGTGTGTGTGTGTGTGTGTGTGTGTGTGTGTGTGTGTGGAGGGGGGGGGCAACTACCAAGAGTACAGGGATGGAAGAACTAGTTTTTCCCAGCAGTCTCTTGGAGGCAAACAGATGGCTCACTCGGGCGGCCTCTTATGTTGTCTCCAACCGTGGAAGCACTTGGTAAACCGTCGAGATTCTTTGCCCTTGGCTGCGAGGAACAGTTTGCGAGGTTTCTCAGGTTGCTTTACCCGTAAATGTTGTATATACACCTATATCACAAATTATGCAAGGATAGAATTATTCGATGCGCAAAGCGGTTATGTCTCCGCCAGTTGTACATTAATATTGCGTAAGTGCTATCGTACCTGTGCCGATTTGTACGCCAATTTAATTTCGACTTCCGAACAACGCGTACCAAGCCAGAGGAACACTTGTTCGCCATTGTCCAGTATCATTATGTCGTCGTCCGCCAGATCGTCCTGAGAAATAAATGGGTCGATGCCGGGCTGAGAATGCGCGCGTGTGCTTATACTTGAGATACGTACAAAAAAAAGTTTACGCTCACCTGGCAAAAATCTGTGCATTTCTCACTGATAGTAAAGTATCCTTTCCCGTTGGAGCACCTGAACAGTCTGGTATAATCCATGTACTCGGCATCCGTGTCGTACGATTTCTTCCCGCCGAGTCCCACCCAAAAGAAATTGTCCGGTTCTTCGCCCTCGTTCAATACTTGCAAACTGATCCATGGCTAAAATATAATCCGTTCCGGTTTTCAGTTATTCATTACGCGCAGTAATTACGCATCAGTGATCGTTAAAACTCTCACGTTATTGAACATTTCTTCGGCTATTTCCTCGACGAGTCTCGCTTCCTCGCTGTCAGCCTTGGAACCGATCCAAACGTAAACTATACCAGTTTCATCGTCATTGTTGAACGGCACATTCAGGATGTAACTGTGGGGAGAAATTCGATGCATATTTCATCACCGAGTCGGTAAATGGATATCGGACGTAGGTCGCGCCCGCGAACGATCTTACGGAAACGGTCTTTGGCTCACCAGAAAGCCGAATTCAACAAACTTGCGTCCGGTAGCACTTGAATCAGTCTGGTGCACAAGGTGCTGCCGTTACTTCTCAAATGATAAAATTCGACTCTGTTACTGCCCGGCGTTTTCGGTTCTTTACGTTTTCCATGGTGTATGATGAACTTTCGCTTAAAGTATGCCATGAACTTTAGACTTTCCTTCTGCTGATGCGTTCTGACGACTTCCAACTTCTCGCCGAACAACGATTTAAATTTCTTCTGCAAGCTGAAAGCGACAACGTCGAATTACGTACAATTCGAGAAGAGTTTCGCGAGCTTCCGTCAACACCCGCCTCTCGTACCCGAACGTAAACGTAAGCCAGCCCATGTTGCCCGCATCTCTTCCTTGCCAAAAGTACACCGTGCTTTGAAGGTCATCCTCGTATTGTTCGTCGCCATCCTCCGTTTCCATAACGTCCGAGGGCTGTTATCAAAGAGACAAACAACGCGGAATAGACACAAGGACGCGACGGTTTCAGTTTCCACGCATGTGTGTGTGTGTGTGTGTGTGTGTGTAGTGCAATATGTACCATCCAATAACGACATAAAAACGCGTAACAATCGCCGCTGTAAAAGTGTCCCAGTTCTTCCTCCGGGAGACGGACGAACTTTCTTCCCTCCAGCACGAGAGCCTCCATGACTTCCAAATCATCGTTCCATTCCGCCATTAGTTGTTGTGCCTCCGCGGCTGACATTAAAAGTCTGCGCGGCATGAATAACGCGGCAAGATCGGCCTGGTGGAAGGAACAAAGAATCGGATGCAATTGCCGACAGGCGCGGCTCAAATCTCATCATCGATGAGTTCGATGAGTTACCTTGGTATCCTGCTGCTTGGCCCATTTGGTCAGATCGGCACCGGTTTTAGCGACAGATTCTGCCGTCCTGGTAAAGTCCACCGCGATGACTTCGTCCCAACCGGTAAATTTCGACTTGAATATCTGATGAAGATATCAGTTGGATAAACGAATGGAAGCTTGCCGTGATCGCACGTATCGATCGACGCGACACGGATCGATAATTTCAACTCGCGCGCGTACCTGTGATTCGGTTCCTTCTTGTAGTCTCGTCACCAATGCATAGTCCGGTCGCTCGATCATGTTGAACAGCTCTTGAGACAATTTGACCGCCGCGGCGCGAACCAATCTCGTCGATTTCTTTCCGAACCTGTAATGCGAGTCGATAAGTCTTCCTCGATCGAATTCCAAGCTACAGCGCATATATTACGCGTCTCAGTACGATATTCCGGTTTGAGAAACATCCACTCACCAAACGTACACGTCCAAATAACAATCCAAGATGTACACGTTCCGATTGCTCAAAAGAGTGTTGACTAATTTTCCATGTGGCACTTCGACTTGCGGTAATTCCAAATATCCCATACCCAGCCTAACTTGGTACAAACGAGGTGTCACCGGGGTGAAGTTCGAGTCTACGTGTTCCTACAAATGTGCGCTCGGTATACGTAGATTCGACTGTATGAAGCGAGCCGTAAATCGTCATTTATTCACGCGCGGTACGTACAATAACGGGTTCCGCATGCTCCTTGGTCGCGCCCAAGGACAACCAGAAATCCTCAGATTCCGAACCCATCGTCTCCGTTAGGATATCGGCCTTGTTCTTCCTCTCATTCTTATTGATCTTTTCCGCCATTAATCGAGCTTTTGATTTCAATGTACTCTTTGCCTTCTTTCCGCACCACATGAATATCTTACTATTGGTATCAAGAACGAACACATAGCCGGGATCCAAGGATCCCACGCACACTGGCACTGGCTCCAAGTGGATCGAAGCACCTGCTGCGTGAACTCTGTAAAGCCTCGTAACCGCTGGCTGGTGAAGAGTAGAGGAAAAAATGATTAACTTGGTACCCCGCGTGGCTCCTCCGGCTTCCTTCGCGTATACGTATCAGTAGCGATGGAGAAACGGTATTAGATTCACAGCGCATGCTCACCGTGTCCTCCACGGTATAAAACCCGGAGGACGTGCGTTCTCCCTCGATATATGTAATCTCGGAATCGAACAACATCAGAAACTCGTCCGATTCATCTCCCTGCTCCTCTCTGATGGTGCGACATTGAGCTTCGAGATAATTTCGCAAATTCACAGCGTGAATCGCCGCGCAGGCTCGCTTGTCCAACTGTTCGTTATTGAGTAGCAATTTAGTCATATAGCTCTATTCTACCCTCCTAGCCGCGAGTGTTTTGACGTCATCTTCGTCGTAATCCTTATCGTCACTATCAATTACCGTAGCTTTTTCTCCTATCCAAAAGTAAATGGCCCAAGTCAACGAGCCAGCTTCATCGACTCCAGTTTTGAGGACTATATAACAATCTCCCTCGTAAAACTTGCCATGGGCCACTTTCTCGATTTGATTAGGTAGGAAATTCTCAATTTCCCATATCGATAATCCCGGGACTTGCCCGGCGTCTTGATCGAAGAATTCCGAGTAGTCGAGCGGGGGCTTTTCGAGCGTTTCGTCCCATCTTTTTGGCCTGGGGATATTCAAGAGAGTACAATTTGAATCGAGAGCATGTAATCGAGATACACGCGCGACACACAATAATTAAACGCACTTCAGCGACTCGGCTTTTGCGTCCTCCCAATCCTTCTCCTTGTTCTTCTCCTTTGCAATATCTTTCATGCCCTGAAAATGACGCGTCAGCCCTCACAATCGCCTGTATATATAAATCTCCATTTTTTTCTCACACATTTATAAGCCCGCGAAATCGATCAACGGCGCCGCGTATACCTTGAGAATCTTCGCTTGATCTTGATCCGCTTCCTCCTGATCTCTCCTTCGTCTCAATCGCATCTTACGTGCGATGGGATCCTTGCTACTATCTGATTAATGATATTGGATTAATTAGGCAGATGGCGTACCACACACGGTACGAGAGTACACCACAAGTGCCGATATACTACTTCTTCCACAAGTGCAATCATTTTCACGTAAAAATCCCCCGATCGTTGAAATTAATACGTACTCGCAGTTTGAACTGGTGCGGGAACATTCGCACCGGCTAGTCGCAGCTGATGTTGCAGGGAAAAGTCTATATTATAAAATTCAATGCCGGATCCTCGTTGTATTTCCGTAGGTTTAGGCGGCATTACGAGATTTGGATTTTCTCGCAAATCGAGTTGATCCAAATCGGTGAGTAAGTGAATTGCATCTGGTACGGTGATCAATCGATTCGACGTTAAAATCAATTGTTTCAGCGATCCGCATCTGAATGAAAGAGAGAGAAAAAAAGATGTTACTTCCAATGCGCGTAATATGCAACACGATCGTAATGTGAAACATGCCTGCACAATCCTTCGGGTATCATCTCCAGATGATTCTTAGCGGCGGAGAATACTTGTAGCGATGACAGCTTCCCAATTCCGGAGGGGATTCCGTCAAAGTCCAATTGATTGTCGTTCAGGTACAATCTCCTCAACGTAGAGATCTTTGTGAGCGAACTCGGCAATGCGGTTAATTTATTTCGACAGAGATTCAACGTCTCCAGCTTTTGCCACGAGTCTAAAAGGATTCGACGCCGATTAGTGTCGTCCTTCCTAACGTTTTATGACTGCAAGCGTATGACGCGCTTAGTCGTATTCACCAATGGCGGCCGATAGTTCTGCAATCTGATTGTCACTGAGATTGAGTCGACGTAAATTCGGGAGGGAATAAAGTGCGTCCGGCACCCGCGGCAGTGCGTTCTGCGATAAATCGAGTTCCTGTAAATTGGTGAGACTCTCCAGGCTCGAGGGAATGTTGTTTACCGTGCGTTGCGTATCCCTCATTTGCAGCGTAGTCAAATTCATTAAGGAGGGTAATTGCCTGCACGGTCGCACGATCCATGGTTACCAATGTGTTTTCAATGTAGGAAAAAAAAATGAGATGTGGCGCGAAAAGGAGAAAAGAAAAATCTATACCTCAATTGAAAGTGTCCCAGGGGATTGTGGTTCAAGTTTAGAGACTGCAAGTTAGCCAATCTACGAGTTTGCGGCGGTAAGGTTTCCAGCTGATTGTGACTGAGGTCCAAGAATAGCAAGTCGGTCAAATGGATAAACAGCGTGTTAGGAATTGCTTCGATGCTGAAGATAAAAGAAATGTATAAAACTACTACATCCACGCGTCCGTCGTGAAAAAATCGCGAAGCCATCTCTCTTACTGGTTATGGCTCAGATTGAGATTGAGCAAAGATCGCGCCCTTTCCAAACCCTCGGGAACTTCTTTCAAGTTATTGTGGCTCAAGTCCAATGTCGTTAGCTCCTCCAAATGAAACAATTCCGCCGGTATACCGCTTGTTTTAACATTATTGTGCCGTATGTTCAATGTCCTGAGACAGCCCAGTTCGGTAAGCTCTCCGTATAAACGCTCCAATTTGTTCTTCACCAGAGAGAGGTGTTCCTGCACGATAGAACGTATCTATCTATACCTTCACGACGTGTCCGCCTTAATCTGTCTTTAACGTCTCGAATGTCTAAATCGCGAGTGGGCACTAGTGATAAGCTTTTGCTTTAATTAGATTAGGACAAGACTTGAAGGTCGCTCAAGATTTTAAATACGATAAGAGTTCCAGGAATTCGTTTGTTAACAAATTGTGATTCCGTACTAATTTAAGTAATTTTCCCATCTCCACTGGTATTTCCGATAGGTTTGTTTTGTCCAGTTTGAGCCATTGTATACCAGTCATCAATCGAACGGATTCTGGAAATTTACCATCCTAGAAAAACGATTAGACACGGTTTAGGATAAGTCGGATATGTGGAAGCGCAAAATTTTGAAAGACTCCTCAACTCTGGAAGTAACGCGAGTAGGGGGGTACTAAGTACTTACCCCAAAATCATTACTACTAAAATCTACCCCACGGACGAAAGGCAATACACCCGTGTTTGCCATTGCGTATTTCTCTCTCCTTCAATGATCTCCTGATGATCGCTTTTTTTTTTTTTTTTTTTTTTTAATAGAATACGCGCATTCGGAAAGTGTCTTTCGCGAGGCTAAATTCGTAGACTCTCTCCTATCGAATTAAAGGCACAATAATTTTACTGAAATGCCCGGTACAGTACTTTTGGAACATCAGAGCCTGCCCTACCTTATAACATTTCCTGTTTCAGGATAAAAAAAAAATAAGCAGACACGCCGTTTCACTCTTCCTAAGAAATCAACAAATCAGTGAATCAGACACTCGATGAAACTTTTGCCATTTTAGGGTTGCTTAGGTTAGAAGACCTCGAACTACATACCTATGTATGTATGCATGTGTGTACAACATATATGTATATTCATCATAGGTATCGTATGTAATACATATGTACACACATACATAAGTATGAGTATGCTCAACATGAAAAGAGGACCGCTATCCGATGGGTGCTTTCCATTTATGACACAAGTCGACACACTTCTATTAAGCCGGGTCTTCACTGCGCGAAACTGTTTCGCGAAAAAGAGAGAGTGAGTGAGAAGAGGGAGCGCGAGAAAAGAAGGTGTCGCGTCTGTAGTCAGACTTAACTTAAAATCCCTATTTCCGGAAATTACTAGATTTTGTGGCGGCATAGTTTAAACGCTTTGTATTAACGTTTAATCATCATTGTTCACTATAAGAAGTAATAAATAGAAAAAATGTAATATAGAGAAAGAGTGAGGGCGCCGGAGATTGCGTGATAGACTAAATACCTAGGTCGCACTTCGCCGCGCAGTCTCTATTTAGAAAATCATAAACACCCTCGCTGCGAGTGCGTAGCGCAACTGTGAGATAAATAGGAGACTTAAGTAAACCACCGCGATCGCCGCGGGTCCCTTGCTTAAGGAAGTCATAAATTCCCTTGAATTAGGTTTTTCCTTTCATTGCAACGAACTAGACTCGAGGGACTCGTAGCCGTAAACGATTTCTTATAAACAAACCCTTGGTAGCGTTACCCTCTCGAGAACAACGAAGCCTTGCATCAGGTCACGTATGTATAGCTCGAGATGGGGGTGCGAGTGTGGACTGACAGTGGGTTCAGATGGGTGCGGAAGGCTTGCGGAGTGCGGAATGCGGAAACAACGTTAGCCAATCAGCTCTTCCGCGTGCGTACTGCCTACCAATCCGCACCGATCCGCATGCCGCACTCCGCATGCTTTCCGCACCCATCTCAATCCCGCTTGAGTGGGACTAAGAGCTTTGTCCACGACTAGCGTTAGATGTGTGATTGGTGCCCTACTCCTGCCGAGGGGCTGGGTCTAGCGTGATAATAGCGAAATACTCTGCGGCGCCGAAGGCAGAGCGCATTTGAAAACTTGAGAGTTGGTGCTGTTTTTGAAAATACCTATAATTATTGGTGATCACCTAGTTCTTGCCTTGTGTTTCTTTCATCGAGACTGAAATCAAATCCCTTGTCTCCTGAACCCGCACTTTCTAGCAGAGCGGATTAGCGTTCTACGGGCCCGGACCTGCCCTCCGCATCGGACAACCAGCTCGGAACTGTCGCGTCTGCATCCAGACTTGACCTAAAATCCCCATAACTTTTGGAAGTTACTAGATTTTTGGCGGCGCATTCAAACTCTTTGTATTAACCTCTAATTATTGTCATTTTGTTAAGCAAGTAGGGTATAGATGGATTGTAATAGAGAGAAAGAACGAGAACGTCGAAGACTGCGTGATAAGTTAAATAAGTCGCAGGCCACCGTGGTTTCTATTCGCGAGATTATAAACACCTTTATTGCGTGATGGACAGGGGATCTGAGTCGCGGGCCGCTGCGAGCTCCGTTTGTAAATATGGTATCCCCTTTCGCGGACCGATAGGTCGTAGTTCATTTACCTAGCAAGAATAGTTCTCCTTTCTTTGAGACACGTAGGCGTGCGCGCATAAGATTTGTTATCAATACGCGCTTCGGATTGCGGGAGTTCGTGCGCGGTAGACCCACGGTTAATGAGGGCATGTTTTCTTTCGAGTGCGTGGGATTGTGCGCGCCAGAATCAGGGTCGATGCGTGCTTTCTTCGCACGTGGACGCGTGGAGCGTGGATTAGATCATTGTGCGTAGACGAAGAAAGTGGGAGTAGAGTCCTTGACTACGACTAGCGTCGAGTATCAGATTGGTTCCCCACATTAGCGCTGAGTATTTGATTGGTTCCCCGTTGTTACCGAGAGGCGGGGACTTTTGATTTAAAAGGATGCACTTTGCCGCTCGAGGTGCACTCAGATACCGATTTATAACGACAAATTATATTCCAACTATGTGTTAAAATATAATTCATTGGTGATCACCTAATTCTTGGATTAAGAGTTTTCATTTCTCCACCTGCAATAAAACTCTTCATCTCCCGATCCCGCTCTTTCCGAGCAGAGTGGTTCAGCACTCCACGGGCACGGACCTGCCCCCTACAAACGGACCAAGAAGACCAGCCCGGCACGCAACAGAACGCAACAAAGGAGACATGACTCGCGCAACAGTTTCGCGTAGAATTTCGCGCAGTGAAGACCCGGCTTTAGAACCACCAACTGATTGGAAGGCGCCAGCAGAAAGAACCAATGGTTTAATTTTGTGTCGACTCGTGTCAGTTAAATGTGGAAAGCACCCATTGTAACAAGTACCTAGGTAGGTAGATAAACTTCGCGCTCCACCGTCAAGCGGGGTTCTCATGCGTCCGGGAAGCTTGCAGAGTGCGGAATACGTAAATACCCTCAGCCAATGAGCTCTTCCGCGTGTGTACCATATGTCCGCGATCAATTTTACCATAGGAAAATTGCGATTATTGCATGAGCACCGCTTGGGTCTCCTCGTCCAATAGAATCATCGGAAAAGCGTGAATGCGCATGCGTAGTCACCGCGAGTGTTGGCGTGACGTTGGCGAGTGCAGTTCGATTTCGATTTCGATTCTCGCGTCGAAGTCGAACTGCACTCGCGGATGACTACGCATGCGCAGTCACGCTTCTCCGGTGATTCTATTGGACGAGGAGACCCGCAGAGGTGCTCATGCAATAATCGCAATTTTCCTATGGTAAAATTGATCGCGGACATATGGTACTGCCTGCCTATCCGCACCGATCCGCATGCCTTCCGGACGCATGAGAACCCGGTGTCAGCGTTTCACTACCGCAATAAAGCTAGTGGACATGAAAAATCATCCCGACCCGCGCTGGAACTCGTAAGGGTGCCACCGTGCCACCAATTCAATTCTGATATTTCGCTACCCCGAAAAATGTTAGCCCACATAGCACCATCTAGCCGATCTAGCCCCTGAGCGTGTAACCTCCCCCTACGCGAGTGCATTAACACCAATTAACCTGTATGTGGTATAAAGGCCATCACACGTGAAAAAACGTAAGCAGTAACAGTAAGGATTGACCAATCAGAAATATCATTCTTACGGAATTATGCTTAAATAGGCTTTCTGATTGGTCAATCCTTACTGTTACTGCTTACGTTTTTTCACGTGTGATGGCCTTAAGAAACTCCCTGTTCTCTCATTTTGCTGTCCTTCTCGAACTTGTCCAAAATGAGTGTGCGACAAAGAGACTCTTATGCGTTCACCCGGGTTAATCGACGTTCTCACTCGCACTCACACGTTTCCTAGGTATGTATGCGCCCCATTCCTGAAAGCACGCGGTATAATTAGCATCCTCTCGAAATCACACGGTATATCATATAAATGATTCATTAGCAAAATCGGTGGAAAGCAGGCCAAGATATTAGATTCCAATTTTTTTACCTCGGATCAAAGCGTTTCATCTTTCGCAGAATTTCGAGCAAATCAGTATGGAGAGGAGGAAGGATATAGCTTTTTTCGCTATTCACGATTTAAGAGACTGAACTAAATGCATCGTTGCCCATAAATGATATAAAAAAAAATCTGTTTAGATAAATTAATGGACACTGTAATTTTGCATCGCGTTTACAGTTTATCGGTGTTCAAACGTCGAGCGAAACGCTAAAGGCGCTCATCGAAGCAGGAAAACCGACGAGGCTCATCTATTTTACGACGCTACGAGAGATGTGAAGGTTCGCACATGTGAAGCTACCTCAACTGAACACGAGTCAACTCGTTTACGCCGCAAAGTTAAGCGGCCGTTATGCGGCTAATTTCGATCACGCATCTCTTGTCGAATCGGTGTACCATTGTCAGACTGCCAGACCTTCTGCGTCTAGTCAGTTGAACATTGTGCGATACTGGATATTTTTTTAAAAACAATTACGAATTGCTTTACGATTTTTAAGTTGTCGACAGGTCGCTTCGATCGCTCCAATCCGGATGGGGAAAATTGCGCGGCGGGCTCGGTAAGCGGACAGGGAATCTGCTCTGCTGTCTGATGTCCCTAAAAATGCTTTGGAATTGCTCCTCTATATTCATCGGACACTTTTTCGACGGCTTCCTGGAAATCTTGGGGTCGTCGTCGGGTTGCATGACTTTGGAGACTCGTTCCTTGCCGCGGCGCTGTTTCTTGTCGCGTTTGCTATCATCTTGAAATCCCAGTTGCGCCCTGTAGACACTTTTCGCGCTGTCTTCTTTTCCCACTTTCACCAAGTTCGGCTCCGCAGTTTGTCCGCCAGGTCCATCGGCCTGTGCAGTGATCGCGATCTTGATCGCAACGTCATCATCGTCTTCGTCGTCGTCGTCATCGTTATCGTCGTCACTCGAATGGCCGTCTCTTTTACCAAAAATATCTTCGTTTCCATTGCGGAAGCCTGAGAGAATATAATAATTGAAGAAAAATCGCCTACGGGGCACTACTAAAACGTCCGCTTTATCGTACGATAATATCAACAGGAGAGAATGTGTGTAAAATATATTATTTTTTATTCCTACTCTCTCCTCTCCTCTCCTCCCCTTCTTTCTCTTACCTGGACGATCGGTCCCATCTACGTGAGCTATTGACATCGCGCACGATGCTTCGCCGACGGGTAAACTGAGGAATTTATTTTTATCCGAATCACCGGCGGACATGCCCTCGGCGAAGGAGATAATCTTGGATTTATTCGGCATGGGCTTCTTCGAAGATACACCGCAATGCGACTGCCGCTCGACCGTCGACAAGGAGATATCCGACAATCCTCGCCACGACGCAAGAATATTCGAGTGCTCAGAGGACGTGGGTGTGGGAGAGGAACAAGCGATACCTCCTCTAATAATCGAAATCTGCTCCCGACTCGGTGAATCCTCGGAATTCTTGTAAGGTTCTTGTAAGAATTCTCGTAAACTCGTTAGTTGTTCCGTTATGTAACTCTGTAGATCTCTGTAAAAAGAGGGGAATTTATTGATATTTACACAACAGGCACGACGCATCGAGCGAGGATTAACGCTATTCCGAGCTTATCAACTATTTCGCGAAATATAACGCGTGCATAACGGGTACCGACTTCATAGCCGTTCGAAGCTCGATCAGCTGAGAGTCCTTGTACGACGATAGAACCAAAAGTTTTTCCTTTTCCAACTTCAAGTATTGTACTTCCATAAAGCTCTGTCGGGCGAGTTCGTTTTCTTTCTCTAGTCTCTTATTGTCTTCCCTCAATTCGACAATTATCCCTTGATCTGCTGCTCGCGTCTCCGTCGCGTCGTTCAATTTAGCCTCCAAGTTGGCGAGCGTAGAATGCAAGTCCGTTTCTCGTTGTTTGGACGCCTCCAGAAGCATTGCCTGCTTCTGAACTTGCCTGAATTGTGAAGATTCACGGTGTAATAATATATCGTACGCATATGACAGACGACCGTTTAACACCACATTCTTTTTTTGCGGATTTTTAAAGAATCTAAAATTTTGTGGCGGAAGGGATTTTAACTGTGCTTAGCTTTACGGCAACGGGATACTCGGCGGGAAGACGTACCGCTGTAACGACTCCTTTTGTTCTCTCAACGTTTCGCAAGTGGCATCCATTTGCTTGCACGTTCCTTCCAATTTCGCTATCGTGCCTTCCAAACCCACCCCTAACGTTAACCGTTCCAAGTCCTACGCGTAGCAAATTACATCGACAAGTTATCCAACGATTAATCCCAGTCGTGCCGTCGTCACTCACTCACGTCCGTAGTTGGCTTTCCCGGTTCTGTGGGTATCCTGATAAGAGCTTGTTCCATGTCGGAGAGAATCTTGCCAGACCTCTCGTCGCTGACCAATCCTTCCAATTCCTTCATCAAAAATCCCAGCGTTCGAACCGGATTGAATATGTTGAATCTATCGTTTGAACAGTCGAATATTCCACCGCACTGTACAGCTCTGTCGACCACTATAATAGACTCCGTACTGCTTGCCAACGAGGTGCTGGATGGTATTATCGAATTTGGCATTGTCTTTGATTGTTCCTCTGACTTTTTTCGAGACGCAACTTGTTTGACGGGAACTTGGTCCAAGTACTTGTCAGCGGACTGTACGAATTGAGAATATTATTTCCGTCTTTAGATACTTTCATATGGGCAGGGGAAGAAGCAGAGTCGAAGAGAAGACATCGAACAACGAAGAGAAACTTACGCCGTATTCATATTTCTGCAATTTCTTAGGCTCTAGGACTCTCACGGCATCGTTCTGTCTCGTCGACTTGGAAGAGTGCATTTTCGATCCAAGATGCTGTACACCTTGCTTGATGAAGGACTTATTTTGCTCGTGGAAAGCACGACTCCAATTGTGTCGAGCGGTTTCACCCCCGCTGCAAGGTCTCTTCTTCTCCTCGATCGCCTTTTGGCCGGCCAGACTGCCACTCACCATGGTACGTTTTCTACCTTTGGTCTTAACCGTAAGTTGAAAAGTCGTGCTACAATTGTCGCAAGTCGAAACACCTCTCGGAGATTCTCCGGGAGCTTCCTAAAACATTACACTCTTGTGCTTAGATCACTACCTATTACGTATTCCGGGTTCAGAGAGAAAGAGGGGGATGAGGTAGTGGGAGAAAAGGGGGAGGAGAGATCACATAATATGCAGTCAAAATGACGAGGCTTACTATGAAAGATTGCCGTAACTACGCCGGCTCACCCTTATCCTCCGATTATTCTACAGTAGCAAATGCCTACGAGATGGATGACCCGGATCGTTCCGACGTGATTAGAGAAGCGAATGCATCTTGATAATTGGAATTTGCCGCTATAACGGGGATTACTGATTACACTTGCAAACATAGCGCACCTGTTTATTAGTCGGCACTGGCAATTGCTTCGGAACATCCACAGAGCTTCGTTTACCTTTAATGCTTACAATTTTGCTGGTAGTATCAATCTTACCACTCATTGCGCTGTAAGGATGCGTTAATCGAGCTGCTAATGCATTCTGCAATGGGATCACTGCAACAGAAACAATGTATTTGACTAGGTGAAAAAACCTTCAACGGTTTTACGAAACGCGGTGCTTAAAAAAAAAGGAAAGGTTATAACAGATAGGTTGCCCTGCGAACAGATTAAAAGAAATGAAACGAAACTCATTTTAGTGCGTTGAGATCAAGTACTGGTATCGTTGAGTGGGAGAGGGAAAAAAAAACGTACCGCAAAGTAGAACACACAAACAGCGTTCGCGTCTTTTAGGACGTCTTAAAAATCGTGCAACATCATCTGCGTTCCAAAGTAGCCACTGGCGGCAACGCTTAATTCTTTCCTATTGTAATTTAAAGGGATGACCGCATTGAACGGTATCTAAGAATTTTAATGATCCTCTTCAGCTTCGCCCGCGCGAGAGCGAAACCTTTGAGCATTACGCTTTGGTTAACTTTAAAATGTTATAATTTTTCTAGGTAAACGTCTAATGTGTGGTTTGTTTAATAATTGAACTCGTAAATATGCATCACCCGAGTTCTCACAGCATCTGTCTGCCGTGGATTTAGCCAAGAAACTTGGTTCGAGGCGGGCATAATAAAACAATCGAGCGATACCTATTTACGTGAGAATCTTACAAGACTCTGCACGCCGGCCAAGCTGTTTAAAGGGTAGGTAGTCTAGGTAGGTAGGTACACCCGTGCTCACGGAATCTGTCGCTGGTGACTTTTTTTAAATGTTATTTTTAAACGTACTAACCAATGATTAATCAATCCTCGTGCTTTCATTAACGAGAGTAGACGTCACCGTAGCTAATGAGGGCATGAGAATTAATTGTTCACTGGTTAGTACGTTTAAAAATAAGGTTTAAAAAAAGTCACCAGCGACAGATTCCGTGAGCACGGGTGTAGGTAGGTACTGCTTTACTTAAAAGTCCAGTTTCGTCAACCTCGATCAAGTTAAACGACCTGTTAAGTTAACGGACAGTGATGCTTACTTTAAGGGCCATTTGCACGGTGATAGTTTTTGCGATAGTTGCTGTCATGATAGCCCGTAAATAACTCGAAAGTAACTGTCATGCTGACGCGACAGTACTCTCGCGCTATCTCGTCAAGCTAGATAGCGCGAGAGTACTGTCGCGTCAGCATGACAGTTACTTTCGGGTTATTTACGGGCTATCATGACAGCAACTATCGCAGAAACTACCACCGTGCAAATGGCCCTTTAGAGTGAAAATTATACGGCTTTGACAGCCACGTTCGTATGTAAATACCTACACACCTATATCTTGTAGTCCTGAGAGTGATTCTAAAGTAGCCCGGAGACGGTCAATAATATTGTCAATGAAATTGATCAATTGCGATTAATGGAGTAGCACATAGACCGTCAATAATATTGATGATTTCAATTGCAATTGCGATTGATGGAGATCCAATGAATACGTCAATATTTCATCAGTGGCAGTGAATTTCTCGCGAGTCGAGTCTTTTATTGGTTAGGTTTTATTAGTGGAAGTGAATTTCTCGCGAGTCGAGTCGTTTATTAGTTAAGTTTTATTAGATGGCGTATCCGTCATCGCGTGGCCGTCTGGTGCAACTGCCCGAACGATTGTCAATTTCTCGATTACACGATCAATTGGGATGCGTCAATGTGCTTCAATCAAATTTCTTATCAATCTCCGTCCATTGATTGACAATGGCATCAATTGCTTCCTACACGATCAATTGGATGCATCAATGAGTACCATTGACAATATTATTGACCGTCTCCGGGCCACTTTAGGATGAAAGTCATAGGTAGGACGATGGTTTACCTATGTCGCATTTTGCTGATGGGTTGGTAGGTAGGTTGGCCACACCTCCGGTTTAGCTAAGCAATCGTTTAACTTAATCGAGAGTGGTATCTCAAAAAATTCCCTGCGCACACAGGAAAAGGAAGGGCTTCACTCAACCATCTATCCTGTCTCTTTAACAATAAATCTCAAAGCGTGGAGATTTGAACCCTCTTCGCCGAATTTCTAATAGCTAAATAATAGAGAGACGCAAGGGTGGGAAAAGGGGCTTCCCCCCCCCAATTTTCTAGCTTTTTGTTTATGAACGCGGGAGTGGGAATAGGATTTCGTCTCCCATCATCAATTTCCTTTAGTTAAGAGATGATTAATAGAGCACAAGGGTGTGAATGGAGGCTTTTCTCTTAATTTTTTTACTCTCCATTTATGAATATGGTAATCGGGATAGGGGACCCCGACACTCCACATTAAATTTTCTTTAGTTAAGGAACATTGGTCCTGGTCCGATGTATAAGTATACGGCAGGGTAGAGGGAAAATTGAGGAATGGGTTACAAAATGAGTCTTGAAAATGTCTCGTTTCTTTTTACGTGTATCCCACTCTTACTCGGGGCAATTCTGTATCGGTTCGTTTACACGTTCGTCATTAATCGTCTCTGCAGTTGATTCTGTCTCCGCCAACATTTCTTAACGCTATTCCAGAGTGATCGGACGCTATTCTTATTCACACCATGTTGCTTGCTGTAGATATTGAGATAAATTCCCAATACTACCAACAATCCCGACCAGAGATACTGGAATGCAAACGGTTTGTAAAAGAACAAAAAGCTAATTATAACGGAAATCGCCTTACGACACGTAGTTACCGTAGCGGCCACAAATGCGCCACAACTTTGAACCAGCGTTAAGACTATCCGAATTCCGAGATATCCGCAGAGCGAAAAGACGAGACCGTATCCGTAAGTCTCTATAGGGTGCTGGAAAGGAATGTGACTCATCGTTATCCCGAAATATAATTTCTCGGATTCGGCGATGGCGCGTTTGTCTTGCGCGATATGGATTAAGGCCGATTACCTTGGCACAGAACACTGCACCCTTTGTAAAATCTCCGGTAAAGAAGAGTATTGTAAATAAATAGACAAGTCCTATGCCGTAGGAATATAATACAACTTCTGTATTAGTCGCTTTGTGCAGACGCATTGCCTTCTCTTGAATGTTTCCGATAAGAGCGTCGCATAATAGCGCGGAGCTGATCATCGCTACGCCGATAGAATTAAAGCGCGGCGACACCATACTATCGGCAAGAGTGAACAGAATTAATCCGCAACACATTAAACTAGCGGCTAGAAAATCCAATAGCCCGTATTTCTTTCCTTGCACGAGAATGCCCCCGATTAATACTGGTATTAGTTTGCAGCACTTGAAAATAACCTGTGGCAGAAAATAGACATTGTTACTGCTACGCAAAAAGCGGACTCGCACGTTCGAAAGGTTCGTGTTATTCTTTTATATATAATAGGAGGAAAAAAAGTAGACTCGTTGAGCGCAGATAAACACGGAGAACATCTGGATAGAAATTTTCAAATGGGCCGAGCAAAGGGTATTGGGCTTCATCGTGAAAAATTGCCGAGAGTAGCACTCGGATGGATCGTCGGCCCTCCAAAACGGAGGTACAGACGTCGCGTGAATACATAGTTACATCTGTTGATACGAGCAAGGAAATATCCACAGACCTGAGTAGGATAATTGAGATATCCAAGCGATGAATTGGAAAAACCCATTGTGCCCAGAGTGAGCAGAGCCAGAAATAAGTAAGTCTTGATGGGTATCCTCCTTCTCACACCTTCGAAATGAGATTCCATCCATCCAAAAAGGGTATAATAAGCAAACTGAATTAACGTTAGATACCAGCCAAACGGTCTGAATCCTTCCAGTGAAAAGATTAATTCCTATTTCAGGGGTAGGATATGCAATATTTTCATAAATCGGATAATTCTCGCTCGCTCATTTGTAAATTCTAAAATCTCACCTGAAGGTATCCGTACAAGATGAAAAAGAAAAATACACCGGAGCAACACCAAACGAGCTGAGATTTGACGCTTCGACCAGCCAAATTACAACAAAGCAGTCTGATTTCTTTCGATTCGTCGATCGCTCTCAGGTGTCCTAAAAAGCCAAGTAAACAGGTGTATCTATGCACGCATGAACGCACACATGCATATGCAAACGAGAGAGAGGATACGCAATTATACGCAGGAAATTCAAGAAATTACGCGAAATTTCTTTGGGCAGGTCATGATAAATCTTTAAAACCTCACCACACGAATCTTCTACGCGAACTACACCTTTGAATGACATTTTAAAAAAAAGCACCATAAACCTAACCGCCAAATTGTCATGTCCGATGCGGAAGTGTTCTCATGCCCGAAGGATGACGACAACACGCGGATCTATCAATTTATGGATTTTTTTTGTAATTTTCATTTAAATTGCATTTGCAATTCTTTCGTGGCAGGATAAAGCAATAATGTTTACAGCTGGACTTCCCAAGCGCCCACAAGTCCGACGAACTAGTCGACCATTATTGTAACAAATTCTCCTTTTTTTTTTGAGTTTAGACGCGTGATCGATCCACTTCTCGTATTATTACAAGTAGTTTAACTTTTTCTAAAATAATGGACATCATATGCCTATGCAGTTACGTTTATCGCCAGTGGCTATGCATTTTGATATCGACGTTTGGCGCGTTCCTTGGAAAGTAAATTCCAAGGGGAAAAGAAAAAGAAACGAAAGAACTGAATATCGTTAAATGAACTAAACGATAGAAGAAATAGATAAGAAACTTTATTTGGGAAATCATATTTTTTGACACAACTTACAACTAACACACAATATGAATATTGACGGCCTAAATGTAATACCCCGTATCTGCACATTTCTTTTCTTCTTCTAATACACCGTATCTCTACCGTAAAATAATAAATACCTACACTTTTTGGATAAAAATTTGTTTTGTTTAGTGTGTAATGAATAAAATGAAAGCCCTTTTTCATTTAGTGATTTGGTTTTTGTCATGTTGGATGATTAAAAATAAAAAAATGCTTCTTCTGCAAAATATTGATTTCTGCACTTACGGGATATTAGAATTAGACCGTCGAATTATGAAACGAGTAGGTATAAGTAGTAGTGATAATACACTTTAGGCCGGTACTAAGTGGAAGCCTGTGGAAGAGGTATAAAGAGAGAAACCATCTAATTTCTCTTTCTTCATCTTTATCCTCTCGTCATTGGCATTACCCTTTTATGAATCAGAAATATTGGCGAGCCCTTTGATCTTGGCAATCAGATGGTTATTATACGCCACATAGTCCAACGGTGACACGGCACTGATTATGGCCTTCAATCTCGCCTCGTCCTACGGAAGAGACATATCGATCAGCCTTCATCAACTGCGTCATCTTCCAGTATCGATCGATTTGAAACCTACGTACTAACATTGTATACTTCCGATTTGACTCTCATCTTAAACAGGTATGATTTGAAACAAGCTTTCGTGAGTGTTTCGCCGAAGGCATCCTCATCCGTCTCCTTCATTTCTCCCAACTCCTGCGCGGATAAGCCTATAATCTTTTCCGCCTCCTCGCTGAAGGCCGTCGCCCATTGATTACCAGACCAATCGGCCAAGTTTAACTAGATGAGAAAGTGATGAGTGGCGCATTTCGATCGTCGGAAAATCACGTTCCTTTGTGACCTCAACCACCATCAGATCCAAGCTAGGTACTTACCCGCACCAAAAGACGATACTTGAAATTGGGATAATCCTTGTTGCACTTCTCGCACCTGTACATGCCGTCTGATCCGTCTATCACCTGGAAATTAATCGATATTGGAAACTTGTGAAATACATCGTTTACTCTACTTACTTTCTTCTTGCAGTCTTCTGTGGGGCAAGACTTATAAAGGGCGTTATCCGGACGGATCAAGGTGATGGACGCTTTGCAAACATAACTGTCCGCCACGTCGCCCTCGCCCAATCGCGTATCCTGAGCTTCCTTGAGAACCATCAACGGTCCGCTAGTTCCGATGCCGCCACCACCACCACCACCAAAGCGTACAGAGATTGATCTGCTATCTTCTCCGCGTCCCGTTGTGTCGAACCAACCACGTAGCCTGTGAAGGGGAAAAGAAAAGTAAAGAAAAGAAAAGAAAAGAAAAGAGAGAAGGTAAGAAATATAGATCCCGCGGACAGCCAACCGAGCGCGAGGTTACGGTACCGCTTACTTGTGAGCTTCCGGTATATCCGGATCGACCTGAAGGGTTGTGGAGGACAATGTCGAGAGATTCTTGCCGCCGTTGAACTCTCCGATACGTGCTCCTTTGATCGCCAGCACCGGATTACGGGAACCGTCGAATTCCTCAGCCTGCGAGCCCCACAGCGTAAGGCATATCTGCGTAAAAGGACGAATCGCAGGAATCGGATATATGCGGATGTGTACGAACGCGTTTGTTCCTTCGCGCGGCTATCAAGTCGTTACCATGACGTTACTCTCGTCGACGAGATGAACGTCTCTCTTGGTGAGTTCCCTCCTGGTGGTCCGCGATGTCAATTTCTGAACGTCCTCGTGAGACTTGCAGACACCCAGTACATCTTGAACAAGCGCGATGTCGTCGAGTTATTCTAAAGGAAACATTCAGTCTCTCGACGAATGTCGACTACGTCATAGCTTACACATCTTCCGCAAGATTATACAAAGACCCGTAGAGTCGTTGGCGTACCTATTATTTCGTCCTTCTCCCTCCTCTCGAGGTCTGAAATTGGTACAAAGTTGAAACTAAGGCTCGGAATGTCTGACGTATCGTCGTGGCAGGCGATTATTTCGGAATCGTTATTCAGAGACATCTCGTAATCGTTGCTGAGGTTGTTAAAGGTCTTGTTTGCCGGCCTCAAGCCGCATCTTGAAAAATAGTAAACCTTCCCGATCTGAAAGAATTTCAGAATGATGATCGCAGCTGACGCGATGATCGCGGATGGAGGTGGAATTCAACCACGCACCTCTATCATATCGTAAAACTTATCGCACTGTTCTCTGAATGCCGTACATCTGATCTCACCACTTTCGTCGACAAGATCCATGTTGAATAACTTGCCTTCTCCCCTCGAGTTGCTCCAAGTTCTTACCGCTGATTTGTTGGTAACTCGAGCTTTGATTATCCACCTAAAATATACTTTCTCTGGTAAATTCCCATCATCGCGATGAAGTTACGCGCGCGCTTCGTTCACTACGAGTGGCAAACCATTCGGGAGGCGTCTACTAACCTATTTTGGTATGGACTGAGAGCGGCGATGGGTGTCGTGCTAACATCAAGACCAGAGGATATAGATTCGTTCAACCTATTTCGTTGATCTGCATGCGAATTGGTAGAATAAATCGTTGAGATTTTCAAACGAGTATAGTTAGATCGATCGAGAAGGATTAATCTCGGCAGCACTGCTTACTCGTTTGTCGCGGAACGACCGAAGACTTGACGGATGATGACTGCTGTGGCGGAGCCGGTGCTTCGGTTTGTCGAGCCTCTTGCTGAGTCGGATTTCCTATCTTAGCACCGACCTCTATACCCGGTATCTTCACGTCTATATTCAATATGACCATCACTCTCCTGAAATGAGATCAAATCATCATACAGGGTAATCGCAAGGTTAATCTCACTCACTTCTGCTTGCCGCCATTATTGACCATACTGATAGCGTATCGATTGATTTGGCACACCGTGAACTCGGTAAGCACGTTATCCGTAATCATATAATTGAGCTGGGTGGCCAACATCGCGAACGAGTTGATCCTAACCCCGTCTGAAATTAGTAAACGATATCGCTCGCCGCTGGACGAGCTGGACAGTTTCTTGTTTCCCTGCGGGTCACACGATCAATTATCGAACGTAGGTACATTAAAGAATCGAGTCTCGAAATCCGAGCAAAGATCGTTACCAATATCTGAAGCACGGGTTTGTCAACCTCCACGCCATTCATGATTTGCTGTAAACAATATAACAAAGGTGTAATCTCTCGGCGTATCGCTTCGAAAGCTCAATGTTGTGGCGGTGGAAACTTACATCGAGGGCACCTTCTGACAACGTTGACATTTCGTAATTCGGAATTGAAAGTCTCTTCGAAATAGAATCTTCCTCTTCGCATCACCGTGTCCACCGTGTCTCATGCGAGTGGCAGCGCGCTGTGATACAGCTCTCCCGCCAAAAAACGGATACCCAGTACGACTCGTAACGACGGTTGTCGCGTTAGCATTAGTCCAATCAGGACCTCCACCACAACGGAATACTTGATCCTGATTGGACTAATGCTAACGACAACCGTCGTTACGGGTCGTAACGAGTTACAGAATAGGTGCCGGGCTGGTCTTCTTGGTCCGTTTGTAGGGGGCAGGTCCGTGCCCGTGGAGTGCTGAACCACTCTGCTCGGAAAGAGCGGGATCGGGAGATGAAGAGTTTTATTGCAGGTGGAGAAATGAAAACTCTTAATCCAAGAATTAGGTGATCACCAATGAATTATATTTTAACACATAGTTGGAATATAATTTGTCGTTAAAAATCGGTATCTGAGTGCACCTCGAGCGGCAAAGTGCATCCTTTTAAATCAAAAGTCCCCGCCTCTCGGTAACAACGGGGAACCAATCAAATACTCAGCGCTAATGTGGGGAACCAATCTGATGCTCGACGCTAGTCGTAGTCAAGGACTCTACTCCCACTTTCTTCGTCTACGCACAATGATCTAATCCACGCCCCACGCGTCCACGTGTGAAGAAAGTACGCATCGACCCTGACTCTGGCGCGCACAATTCCACGTACACCCGTGCTCACGGAATCTGTCGCTGGTGACTTTTTTTAAACCTTATTTTTAAACGTACTAACCAGTGAACAATTAATTCTCATGCCCTCATTAGCTACGGTGACGTCTACTCTCGTTAATGAAAGCACGAGGATTGATTAATCATTGGTTAGTACGTTTAAAAATAACATTTAAAAAAAGTCACCAGCGACAGATTCCGTGAGCCCGGGTGTACTCGAAAGAAAACATGCCCTCATTGACCGTGGGTCTGCCGCGCACGAACTCCCGCAATCCGAAGCGCGTATCGATAACAAATCTTATGCGCGCACGCCTACGTGACTCAAAGAAAGGAGAACTGTTCTTGCTAAGTAAATGAACTACGACCTATCGGTCCGCGAAAGGGGATACCATATTTACAAACGGAGCTCGCAGCGGCCCGCGACTCAGATCCCCTGTCCATCACGCAATAAAGGTGTTTATAATCTCGCGAATAGAAACCACGGTGGCCTGCGACTTATTTAACTTATCACGCAGTCTTCGACGTTCTCGTTCTTTCTCTCTATTACAATCCATCTATACCCTACTTGCTTAATAAAATGACAATAATTAGAGGTTAATACAAAGAGTTTGAATGCGCCGCCAAAAATCTAGTAACTTCCAAAAGTTATGGGGATTTTAGGTCAAGTCTGGATGCAGACGCGACAGCCTACAGAAGGGATCAATTTTGCATGTTGTCGCGTCTGCATCCAGACTTGACCTAAAATCCCCATAACTTTTGGAAGTTACTAGATTTTTGGCGGCGCATTCAAACTCTTTGTATTAACCTCTAATTATTGTCATTTTATTAAGCAAGTAGGGTATAGATGGATTGTAATAGAGAGAAAGAACGAGAACGTCGAAGACTGCGTGATAAGTTAAATAAGTCGCAGGCCACCGTGGTTTCTATTCGCGAGATTATAAACACCTTTATTGCGTGATGGACAGGGGATCTGAGTCGCGGGCCGCTGCGAGCTCCGTTTGTAAATATGGTATCACCTTTCGCGGACCGATAGGTCGTAGTTAATTTACCTAGCAAGAACAGTTCTCCTTTCTTTGAGTCACGTAGGCGTGCGCTGTCACGTCTGTAGTCAGACTTAACTTAAAATCCCTATTTCCGGAAATTACTAGATCTGTGGCGGCGCATTTAAACGCTTTGTATTAACGTTTAATCATCATTGTTCATTAGGAAGTAAGGTATAGATGAAACGTAGTAGAGAGAAAGAACGAGAACGTCGGGGACTGCGTGATAAGCTAAATAAGTCGCGGGTCACAGTGGTTTCTATTCGCGAGATTATAAACGCCTTCATTGAATGATAGACAGGGGATCTAAGCCGCAAGCCACTGCGATCTCCGTTTATAAATATAGTATTTCCTTTCGTGAACCGAAGACTGCGATCTCCGTTTATAAATATGGTATTTCCTTTCACGAACCGATAGGCCATAGTTTAGCTAGCGAGAACAGGTCCCCTTTCTTCGAGTCACGTAGGTGTGCGCGGATAAGTTTCCGTCATCGATTGCGTAAGACCGAGCGCGGTAGATCCATGGGGGTCGACGCGTTCTTTCTTCGCACGTGGACGCGTGGTGCGTGGATTACATCATCGTGCGTAGAGGGAGAAAGTGGGAGTGGAGTCCTTGACTTCGCCTAGAGCCGAGTATTAGATTGGTTCCCCACCGTTGCCGAAAGACGGGGACTTAGGATTTAAAAGGGTGCACTTTGCCGCTCGCGGGGCACTCAGATAAAGATTTATAACGCGACTTTATATTCGAAAATGTGCCAAAATATATTCGATTGGTGATCACCTCATTTCAAGAAAGAATAGTTTTCTTTCTACCTAAATAAAACTCTCCAGTTCCTGATCCGCCTCCTTTCAAGCAGAGTGGGTTAGCACTCCACGGGCACGGACCTGCCCCCTGGAATTGGACAAAGAAGACCAGCCCGGCACGCAACAGCGCGCATAAGATTTGTTATCGATACGCGCTTCGGATTGCGGGAGTTCGTGCGCGGTAGACCCACGGTTAATGAGGGCATGTTTTCTTTCGAGTGCGTGGGATTGTGCGCGCCAGAGTCAGGGTCGATGCGTGCTTTCTTCGCACGTGGACGCGTGGAGCGTGGATTAGATCATTGTGCGTAGACGAAGAAAGTGGGAGTAGAGTCCTTGACTACGACTAGCGTCGAGTATCAGATTGGTTCCCCACATTAGCGCTGAGTATTTGATTGGTTCCCCACATTAGCGCTGAGTATTTGATTGGTTCCCCGTTGTTACCGAGAGGCGGAGACTTTTGATTTAAAAGGATGCACTTTGCCGCTCGAGGTGCACTCAGATACCGATTTATAACGACAAATTATATTCCAACTATGTGTTAAAATATAATTCATTGGTGATCACCTAATTCTTGGATTAAGAGTTTTCCTTTCTCCACCTGCAATAAAACTCTTCATCTCCCGATCCCGCTCTTTCCGAGCAGTGTGGTTCAGCACTCCACGGGCACGGACCTGCCCCCTACAAACGGACCAAGAAGACCAGCCCGGCACGCAACAATGTCGAATGAGAATACTCACTTCACGTTCGACCAATTAGAGAAAGAAACCAAAAGCAGGTGGGCTCTCTGATTGGTTGGATGCTGCTCACTCAGTATTTTCACTAGATCTTAGTTACGATATCAGCCCCCAGATGGAGAATCACTGCCGCACAAAAGAGGGCGCCGTATCCGTTTCCGTTCCGGATGTCTCGTAGGATGTTAGTACTGTACCACCTATACCTATGTATGTGTGGTGGGGTTGAGCGGCACGGCCACAAGCGGCCCGTGTGACGCAACCATTTCTCGTTTACGGTTGAACGGTTTTGCCGGTGGGGGACTGTAGATTCTCCTTCTCGCCGTAATTTAATAATAAAACGTGGTATCGGTTGAAAATGAATAGCATAATGAGAAGCGCGTTGAGATTGCCAGCATTGAAGAGCTTGTCTGGGCCTATCGGAGTCACGGGAACGGCCAAGATACAATTTACGCGAACGCTCTGGAGCATGTGCAATCGGCCGGGTCGCCAAGTCGCACCAGTTATAACGGCCAAGTTTCGAAAACACTCGGAATTCTGTAGCTGTGGATGTCATCACGGTGTTCATACGAAAGGTATTTCAGAATTGACTCTCTGCTTTTAAGGTTTTTAGGCGTATAACGTCTAAGCACGTGGCAATAACTATACGGAATATCGGTATTATTTCTCGAACGATCGCCTCTGCGTTCGGAGGTCGTTCGTTTGTCTATCGAGTCATGCCTACATATACCTATATAGCAATTAGTACGACGTATCTCACGAATCAATCAATCTGTTTGTATCGTACGCTCATTAGCGGAGAAGGATCTAGTCGAATTTCTGGCGGAGGAAATAGTTGCGGAGAAGAAAGCGCAGAAGCTGAAGACGATTCCTACCAATATTGACGGTTTTGCGGTATCTCTCGATGGCGCCGAAGTTACGCTCGTTAAGAAACAAGACGACGAAACGTAAGGCGGAGTTCGACACTCGCTTTCGCCGAGAGAGCGTTGGACGAATTGGGGTGAAAAGGTTCGAATCAGTTTATCGTTACTTACAGAGTCACAATCAATTTTAACATAAATCACACCGTTGACGCTGACCCCGATCCCGAGATCGAGTCTCGCGACGATAAGCCAGACTTTGGAGAAATGAGCAGCAAGCCCAATTTTGAAGTGGATATAGTAAGGGGAGGGCAGACTCTCGGATTCACGTGCTCGTTCAACAGCGAAGCGGGTGCGTCCGGTGCCAATGATAACTACAGTAAGAATTAGCTCTCTTTCCCTCTCTTTCCTCCACAATTATTTTATGTCCATAAGAAAGGGGTATGCGAAATATTGCCTATCCAAAGTGTTGAGTACGGAGTGGCGTATCAAAACTACTCCGATAGTTTACCTTTGGTAAATAAAGAGCTGCACCTTGAAAATTTCCACCTCTTTTGATATTAAAATGGGATGGTAGCATCGAGGTGTTACAATATCGATAGATAAGAATAAAATTTATTAATTTTCTTAAATTCTATCTACGATCGCTCTAGATGATATCTTCGGCATCGACGAGATCACTCTCTACGAGGGGGAGCACTCGGAAAAAGTCTACTCCGTGGCTGGAGACGTTATCGACGCCGTGAGTACTCCGATCTCCAAAGAGTATGCGACTTAAGGGAAGAGAAAGTAAAGTTATCCCCTCTTGTTCTCTTTTTCCGCGCAGTATCTATACGACTTGCTGATGAACTATCTGGAAGAGAAGGGGATTTCAAATGAATTGGCTGAGAAGCTGATCGATCTGAGCACAAATTATGAACATTCGGCGTACATCGGATTGTTGGAAGGACTCTCGAAATTTACTTCTGCAAAGTAAACAACGCCGTCGTATCTACGCCGATCGTACCGTTCCATAGAAGTTTGTCGCGTATATCTTACATTATAGGTTTTATTAATAAAAACGTATTAAGGTATATCGGCGATGTTTTTGCAACGACTGTACTACAGTGTGCGTTCGAGGAATTGAATACCATCAATCAAGTACCTAGGATTTATCATACGTAGATTGTGGTGAAAATTTGTGGATAACTAATCACAAGTCGGTAAAGTAGTTTCCTAGAGCTTACCGTACCTAGGTATGGGTTGGTACCTGCTCTGGTATATGTAACTACCTACCTACCTATACGGTAGGTAGGTATACCGTATGTCCGTCTCTGTACTGGCCAGTTTGAAAGTTACCTTCGGATAGGCTTGGTCGGTAATCGAGACATTTATACCATAATTATAATTATTTTCGTAATTTCCATTATTCACAAATTCACAATTTCGAGGTTAGACGCCTCGATCTCCCGAATTGACATCAACTCTAACTGCCGACTCGACTTCTACCGTATTAAATGACTCGAGTACCGACCAAGCCTATCCGAAGGTAACTTTCAAACTGACCAGTACAGAGACGGACATACGGTACAAGTACGCGCCAATCTTTGAAGCGTGCAGCGAAGACCATACAAGAAATATCCTCGCAAACACGTTTTGCGTAGTCCAAATAAGCCCATATCGGAGAAGGTGGAAGCCATATCCTCCTTCGGGATCTCTTCTTCTATGAGATGATCCTCGGGTCGTCGTTCTCCGGGTGATCGAAACTTTCGGGCGGAACGAGAAAGAGTTCCTTAGGGCCGCAAACTTCGTGTGGCGAAATCCACTTTCGAACCACCAACACCTCAATCGTCTCCCCCGGAATATTCCCCTCCTGAGGAATCAAGAATCTCGTTTCAACCCCGGTTTGCATCACCGAATTCTCGTCATTTAATTCCCATTAATATTGAGCCGAATACCTATAAACCGTATGTATGTACGCATACCTACGTATAGGTGGTATATGCACACATGTACTTATGTATGTGAGGTATGCGCACAGTTCTCAGCGAATAGTACCTAAGTTACCGCGTAGAGTTTGTCAATTCTCTCTGCCGAATGCGAATTTCGTCAAATTAGTTCTGTGTCCGCGTAGACGTTGTAGAAGAAACCCCAGAGAATAGTTATATATCGTCTCCACATATATCGAGATCGTAAGTACAATGCAAGCTAACCTACCATGACAGTACGCTCAATTGAGGATGAAATGTACGAATAGTAAGAGAATTGTAAATTTAGCATCGAGAATGCCGAGCTCATATTTATACGCCATAAATAACGAAGGGCGTGTATTCGGTTTGTCGACCTCTGGTAGTATGTGGAGAGAATTCACGTATCTAGGACTCGAATTTAAGCAGCTATCCGCGGTACCTCACTTTGTATGGGCCATTGGCGGGGATCGTCAGGTTTATGTTCACGTACACGGCTTGGATGTGCCGATACGGATCAAGGAGGAAACTTACGAGAACGAAGTAAGTTCATCGAGGCGGAGAATTGTAGAGTTCAAATGTAAGAGATTGGATAATTTTTGCGTTAATCCATCGCGTTCCAATTTTCAGCGTTGGCTACCTCTCGAGGGTTTTAGCGGAAGGCTCTTACCGACGGATCGATATCACTTTTCGGATAGAGATGGTACCGTCGATCGCAGCAGAGATAAAGTGAAGCTACCCTCGATGGCTTGGCAGTGGGAAGGGGATTGGCATATCGAGACCACTCTGGATGGCCAACCGTTGGACCACGATGTAAGTTTAAAGTCTCACAGAAGGTCAGCCTCGATCGATTTCCAGCCACTCGAATAATCGTCGGGTTCGCAGGGTTGGACGTACGCGGTCGACTTTCCAGCAACGTACACAACGAAGAAGCTGTGGAAATCCTGCGTCAGGAGACGCAAGTGGGTTCGTCGAAGGAGATACAGCGCCATGAACTCGTGGTGCGCCATAGCGCCGCTTCATAAAGACCCGACAAAGGTAATGTGAACGTAGGCGCCGTACTGCTTATTCCACACTGGAAATTTCTCCGTGAAAAAACGTTATCGGAGCCTTGCGTGTATGCCGCAGGAACCCTTCATAGACGTGGCCATCGGTGGAAATCAAATACCTGGCGGTAATCCCGGTGGTTTGGTAGTCTGGGCGGTTACGGCTCACGCAAGGGTGAGTTGGTCGAGTCCTGCGCCACGTTCCCGGACAGCGGAAGGGGCGATCGCCCTTCGAAAGGTGGGTAACATCGGACATGCCCCTTTTGCTTCAGGTAATGTTCCGAGTGGGAGTGAGTACGACTTCTCCCGAGGGACAACGTTGGAGCGCAATTAAATTGGCCACTGGTTACGAGGTATGCCAAATCAGCGTCGGGCTTGCCGGTCTTGTTTGGGCCGTATTAGCGAGCGGCAAGGCCATGGTGCGTACGGGAGTCACCAGAGAGAATCCCATGGGTAGGTTGGAGTTACTTCCTCTCGTTGCGACTAAAATCGAAGCTCGAAACGCCATTTCCTCCGTCTAAGGCGAGGAGTGGGTCGAGGTCGAATCGCCAAAGACGAATCTACGAGTGGTACAAGTGAGCATTGGCATGGATGCCGTTTGGGCGGTAACGCACGACGGCGCCGTGTGGTTCCGGAAAGGTATCAAGGGTGAAATGTGTGGCGTTTGCGAGCAGTTGGCTACCGGTACCGGATGGGTGGACATGTTGAGCAGAATGGCTCTGGTATCCGTTTCTCCCAACGATCAGGTAAGTCGGAAAAGAGGAGAACTCAAACTCGCGATATTCAGAGTAAGGAATGACGCACGTACGTGGTATCCCATCCCTCCGAGTTCCGAGGTACGGGCATTCCGGGAAACGTCCCCGATCTTCCCCGAGGACTGATGCTATCGGCACGAGTGAGCGAATTGTAAAACCGGAGTCAGTCGGTGATTGGATTATATCCAAATTGAAATGCGCTTATAGGTATCTCGCGTGAATTTCCTCGTAAATTTCTGTATTTATCCCGACAAAGGTATGGGCTATCGGTTACGACGACCGGTGCTTGTACTATCGTACCGGTATTACTCCTTCGGAATTGACTGGGAAAAAGTGGAGATCTATTAGCGCGCCTCTTCAATTGAGCAGAGCTAGTAGTAACGCCAGTTTGTCTTCGAGCAATAGACACAGCGTATGCGGTACGCCGCAGCAGCAGCAGCATCAGCAGCGACATCAAAGTTGGGGCTCGTTGGTGAGTGCTTCGCGTGCGCGATGATCGAGTCAAAGCATTCTTTGCACGACTGCCGATAAGTATTCGACTCGTCGTAATTTAGAATCGGCCACACAGTACCAGCGACGGCACGGTATTGATTCGAGAATGGGTTGAACAATCGAGATCGGCACCAACACCTACGTCGCTCAAGTTGTGGCACCGATCGAATGACGGTACTTGTACAGACAATCTCCAACGGCCGTCCTATCAAGAATCGTATCTCGAGGATTCCAAGAAACGGTAACGTCTGGTCCGATCGAGATGTAATAGGTAGAGCCCCGGTAAAGGTTGGCTCGATGATTCGACCGTAAATTTCTTCTCGCAATTTCCTTCACACAGGTCGGTAAGCTCAGTAAATACGAGTGATCTCACGGAAGCAAGCGTAGCCAATATAACGATATCCAACGAATCGCTGGCTAAAAGTGGAGAATCCATCGTAATCACAGGAAAAGGAATGAGCAGTACAATTAAGGTAGCGGATACCATTCGATCGCGTATCCTTCGATCGTCATCACATTTTGGCCGCTCTAAATTCCGCAGGTCAATCCCGCTGCGTGGAGTCCCGTTCACTCGGTAGGTTCGATGGTGGGCGTCGAAGCTCATCCAGAAACCGATGGTAGTATATTCGACCCCGATTTGACAGCTGATTCCGGAGTGTACGGGGAAGACGAGAGTACAGCGGCTGTGTATTGGGCAGAATGCGACGCGTTGTGGTGTAAGGTAGAGGCTGGCGCGTGTGCGGTCGATCCGATGAATCCACCGAAATGGTATACAGTTTGTATACGTGTACACGATATCGCGACGACATGATCATTAAATCTCGCAAAGCTCGGGTAACGTGGTTTCCTCAATACAGGATCGCAGATGGGAATGGTAGCGTCAATGGAGAGCTCGCAGAGTCATGGAGGTTATACATTTTGGATGAATTGAGAAACAGGCTCAAAGGATTAGACTTTGATCTCACGATTTGTGATGCGGCAGTTGAGAGGTGAGTCGCGTCTAACTGCTAAAATATGACCGATCTTGTTCACACTGTGATGCTCGTCGTCCCCCTCTTCTCTCTCTCTCTCTCTCTCTCTCTCTCAATAGATCATCTTGGGTGAAAACTGGCGATGCGAGATGTAAGCTGAAAGGTAGCGTCCTGTACGAAGATTGCGTGTTGGAATTGGAATGGATCGGTAGCGATAGCGGTGCTTTAGATTCTGGAACACTTACGATTTTGAATGCCGACGGTGCCGCTATCAGGGTAATCGCGTGTGTCGTATCGGGTGCCGTAGCTCGTCGCTGGCTCAGCCTCGATGGGATGACGCGCGTTAAGGTAACGTCATGTCTCCAGGTTCAATTTTCCGTATCGGAGATTATGTGCGTGGTATGCTGCAGCGAGCCAGGAAATCCTAGACTAGCCCTCCACACGCCTCGTTTGTCGCGTTCCAAGGACGTCAGATTGCAATTCGCCAGTGACACCGAAATGGAAGACTGGATTGGTCATCTCACGTCAGGTAGTAGCTGTGCATCAGCCGTCCACGAATTCACTGAGACGGCGACATGTTGTGATACGGGGAAGGGCCGTCGTTCTTTTCTTTTTTTTCTCTACAGTGACCTGTCAAATAAATAACGTGTATGGAAAGCCAGGTGCCAATTCGATTTGGACTACAACTGCGATGGGAGATGTCTTTGTATACGATCCAGCTATCGCAGAGGTGAGGAATCGAACAAATCCGTTCCCAGAGGGATAGCGATAAGTACAGTCCGCAGAGTCTCTCTCGATCGTTATCTTGCCTGCTAATTCTAGGTTGCGGAAACAATACCGCGCACCGGAGTATCAATACGATCGGGAGATCCCAAAGTCAGAGCGTTTAATGTTTCGAGTTATTTCACAGGCCAATCAACTTGCGAGGGGTATTTTCACGCAAGAGTTACTTGCCGGTGGAAGCGATCTACCGTTTGAAACTATCCTGCAAAACGGCTTTGGTCCTGGCAGCTCCCTGCACGTGTCAGTTTGCGTGCACGACGATGCCGATAGGTTAGTAATAACGTGTTGTCACGGAGAAATGTGAGCTGCGTATTGAAAAGAGAAGAAGAGGAGGAGGAGGAGGAGGAGGAGGAGGAGGAAGAGAGAGTTTCTTCTAATACAGCCGGATTTTCGCACAAAAACGACAGGATATCCTTCAATCTCGTTTGCTATACGACGAGCTGTGTGAAGCAAAAAAATGTCGCAGCGGAAAGCCATGACGTGGCGCTTCACTTTAACCCACGCTTCGGTGATAATACCATAATAAGGAATACGTACGCGAGTGGCCAGTGGGGGGACGAGGAAAGAGCCGGGGGTTGTCCGCTAAAGGCGGGCTCCGATTTCAAGCTGAGCATACTCTGCGAAAAATCGGGCTACCGAATTCTAATCGACGATGCGGAATACACACGTTATAGTCACAGATTGTCCCCTCAAAGTATAACGCATCTTCGAATCAAAGGGCTCATGACGTTACATCGTGTTTCCTATCACTCGACATCCGTACGTACGTGGGATCGAATACGCGGCCTCGTTTGGGAATCAGACGAACGAGTGAACTATAATCGACTTTGCAGATAATCATCGAACCGATCGGAATGTTTTGGAGGCAGATGGGCGGTCACCTGAAAAAGGTTGAAACATGCAGCGCCGGAATAACTTGGGGTATCGGTTACGATAACACAGCTTGGGTGTACACCGGTGGCTGGGGTGGCGCGAATCTCAAAGGTGCGTATATCTCGTCGCAACTCAGCAAGCGCGGATCATTCTTGGAACGACAAATCGCGCAGCCGCAATTTTAGGTCTGGGGACTAGCAACACGGGTATACATTCGATGACCGATACGCATAATTACTTCGTATACGAGAATCAACGATGGAATCCAGTTACCGGTTATACTTCACACGGATTGCCAACCGACAGATACATGTGGAGCGACGTCACGGGAAAGTACAAACGTACGCGCGAGCACACGAAATTACTGTCTATGCATTGGCACTGGGTGAGTAGCAGCGCGCTTAAACTCGCACGATCCGAGTGGATGGAGGTGAAGAAGACGGTGATGATACGTCGCGCGCATTCCTCGATTCAAGATATCCGATTGGATCATCGACTTTCATACACCCGGCGGAGTCGATCGCGATGGATGGCAGTACGCGACAGATTTTCCATCGCAATATCACGGAAAAAAACAGTTTACCGATTACGTTAGGAGAAGACGATGGTTTCGGAGGTGTCAGTTGACAACCAGCGGTCCGTGGCAAGAGTTGGGAAACACAAAACTAGTGGACGTTTCCTTATACGTATGTATGCAAGCGCAAAGCACGTACTACCTTCCTTTCGCTCGTAGCGTAATGTAGCGTCGATCGTGAGACGCGTGATTGGTATTCATGTACACTTGTAATACACATCCTCGCACGGTCGACTCCAATCAAGGCACCGGGAGAAACTGGATCGGATCATCCCGTATACGTGTGGGCCATAGCTGCCAACGGCGAGGCACTATTTAGACGTGGAGTTTCGGAATCTTGTTCAATGGTACGTAGATATTTTCACTTATCAAATTGACACGCGGCGTAGCAAAATTCAACATTGCCAGGTCAACCTTTCCTCTCGTTTGCAAGGGGGTATCGTGGGAACACATACCGAGTGATCAACCCTTGGTAGGTATCTCGTGCGGACCAAACGGACTTGTTTGGGCAGTCGGAAAAGACGGATCTTCCTATTGGAGATTTGGTATCAACGCTGCGAAACCAACAGGTAATCCAGCCTGCGTACACACTCGATCCGATCCCGCATCCTCGTCGGCGTCAAAGAAAGTGACACGAATGCAACATACGGCTCAGATTCTCGATGGTATTATTTCAGGCGAGGTATGGCAAAATGTCGAGCCTCCATCGGGGGCTCATTTGAAACAAATTTCGGTAGGACAAGACGTGGTCTGGGCACTGGATACGACCGGTCGGCTGTCGGTGCGTCGCGAGATTCAAGCAACGGTATTTCCGGAAGGTACCTATTGGCAAACCTTGCCCGCTGTGCCCAATGATCCCATTCACATAGGTATGTACCAGAGTACCGTCTACACCAGGTGAATCAGTGGTCGGTCGGCACAAGAGATGTAACGCGTGGATGCTAGAGTGAAAACCGATTGGATTCGAGTGCCCACCTACCACCTATGACGACGTCAATCGATTACAAACAGTTGTACCAAATCGCGAATACGTCGTATCGGTTGAGTCGTCCGAGCATGAATCCACTCCGCACCAAAATTCGTAATATCGACACTTGTGCGTTGCTCGCGTTCACGTGCGTTTCCGCATAGATGCGTCAGTCCTCATGGCGAAGCAGGGTTTCCGCCATGTGGCTGTGGGTAGAGACAGTCGACAAGTTTGGGCGACATCGGGAGCGGGTCTGATCTGTCGAAGGATAGGCGTTACAAACGAGAATCCAGCAGGAACGGGATGGACAACCGGCTTGGCAGTGAGTGTCGGCGCATCGTTCTAATATTCCCTCACAAAAAAAGTGAGGATTAACAGAGAGCTCAACGCTATTGGACCGATTGCAGGCAAATTGGCAACATATAAGCGTGGGCGGCTTGTAGGAGAGTGATGTGTGCAATCGATATCGAAGCAGACCATTCTAAGAGATTCGATCTTATATACATATAGAAAGGTAGAATACATTCCATATATATGTCGATTGGATTGCACCTGGAGGAAATAAGATGTACCGAGTATGCGAGTGTGCATGAGATTCATGCACGTGTTCGTTACAATTACATCGATGGACCGTGAATAGGATTCGACGCTACAACCGGTATCTGCATGTATTTGAGAGAGGAGGCAGGCAAAGGAGGCAATCATTGTAAACGATTCGTACAAATAAACCAATGATGTAACGTTGAAAGAAACAGTCTTCAATATTCATCCGTCCGCTATTACACCATCAATCAATGACGATTCCAACAGAAATCCATGATTATTTGAATAAGAATCAATAACCAATCACGATTCCAAAAGTATTTCATGATAAGAACGGTTTGTGTGGCGGTCTGGCCCACGCGGCTCCTTGTCCAGAGGGCTGAGTCCGATTGGCCCCGTCTGCGCAGGCGTCCCTTCGCACGCAGGAACCTGTGGAGTCTCCGCAGCCGCTTCCAACCAGCGACAGCAGCCGACCCACAACGAGCGACGGCGTCGCCACCAGCAGACGACGGAAACAGGTTTTTCTCCCGCGCGAAGAGGACCTGCCGCCTCAGTTGGAGATCCGCCCAAAAGCGCGCGCGTGATCTCATTTTGAGAGAGAAGAAGAATGGACGAGTAGTGCTAGATAAAGGAGTGCTCTTTGTATCAGGCCGAAGCCGAATAAACGAAAATTCTAATTGTGGTGCTTCCCAATCCATAGTCTTGCTCATTGAAAAGCCCCTGTGGTAGGGAACCCCCACAAACCGACGCCGCCGATGGGCGCGGGCACGACGCGACAGAGTTCAGCCACGCCGATCATTGAGCGCGGATGTGCCATGTACCCGGGCACACGGCAACTGTCGCTGGTGAATTTTTTTAAACGTTATTTTTAAACGTACTAACCAATAATTAATAATCCTCATGCTTTCATTAACGAGAGTAGACGCCACCGTAGCTAATGAGCGCATGAGAATTAATTATTCATTGGTTAGTACGTTTAAAAATAACGTTTAAAAAAAGTCACCAGCGATAGATGCCGTGTCCCTGGGTGTATGTAGCCGCTAGCTTGTGTCTCGAATAATGACATCGTTTTCTTCGAACCCGTGCGTTTTCGTCCCGTTCTTTCCTTCCGTCCCGTAGGCCTATTCTGTAGGCCTATTCTGTAACTCGTTACGATCCGTAACGACGGTTGTCGTTAGCATTAGTCCAATCAGGACCCCCATCACAACGGAATACTTGATCCTGATTGGACTAATGCTAACGACAACCGTCGTTACGGGTCGTAACGAGTTACAGAATAGGCCTACTGTAGCTCGTTACGACCCGTAACGACGGTTGTCGTTAGCATTAGTCCAATCAGGACCCCCACCACAACGGAATACTTGATCCTGATTGGACTAATGCTAACACAACCGTCGTTACGGGTCGTAACGAGTTACAGAATAGGCCTACCACGTGGCTGCTTTATTTGCGATGTCCCCCGCGCCATCCAGTGTTGCGACCGCGTGGCTCAAACTTGGTCGGACGCTGCCACGCGTTTGCGCGCCCGCCCTAGGCGAAAAGCCGCGCGCGACGCCCCGAGTTCCCACTCTAGAGTCGTGATCCGCGGTCTTCTTGCCGGTCGGCCGAGCACGCGGATTTCCGCCAATCATTTTCCAAGTTATACCAGCTACCCCTGTACCAGAATCTTCCCCAAAAATAATTTTTCGGGTAATCCCTGCTACCCTGGTACAAGGAGCTACCCCAAAAATCATTTTCCAAGATATACCGGCTACCCCTTTACCAAGATCTTCCCCAAAAATTATTTCCCGCTTAATCCCTGCTTCCCCGGTACGAGGTTCTTCCCCAAAAATTATTTTCCAAGTTATACCAGCTACCCCTGTACCAGAATCTTCATCAAAAATCATTTTTCAAATTATTCCGGCAACCCCTGTACCAGAATCTTCCCCAAAAATCATTTCCCGTGTAATCCCTGCTACCCCGGTACGAGGTTCTTCCCCAAAAATCATTTTCCAAGTTATACCAGCAACCCCTGTACCAGAATCTTCCCGAAAAATAATTTTCCGTGTAATCCCTGCTACCCCGGTACGAGGTTCTTCCCCAAAAATAGTTTTCCAACTTATACCCCCTACCACTGTACCAGAATCTTCCCCAAAAATTATTTTCCAAATTAACCGGCTACCCCTGTACCAGGATCTTCCCCGAAAATCATCCTATCTAATGTATTTTTTCGCGCTGATTACGAAAATGATAGATTTATTGAGGAAATCTCAACGGAACACCGAGATATCGATGATTTCTTGCGGAAAAAAATTCGTTTATACACAAAATCGGCGTTATTTCATATTTCCTTTGAGATTTCGATCTAATAACTGTGGTTTTCGAAATCAGCGTAAAAAAATACATAAGAGGGTGATCCAGAATTCGATTCCAGAGGTTTCGATTTTTGCGAAAAATCTAAGGCATACCCCTTAGATTTTTCGCAAAAATCGAAATCTTTGGAATCGAATTCTCAACCATCCTATCTTATGTATTTTTTCCCAAAAATCATTTCCCGGGTAATCCCTGCTACCCCGGTACGAGCTTCTTCCCCAAAAATCATTTTCCAAGTTATACCCCCAACCCCTGTGCCAGAAACGTCCCCAAACATCATTTTTCTTTGGACCCCACAGTAAGTCGCAAAAAGTAGCCTAATCCAGGAAATCGTAGCCAAACATATTCCATTTTCCCGAACCGACGTAATCGCAAGTTATTCGTGACTCGAGAGCGAAGGGAAATCCAAGCTGAACCTAGCCTTCGAACAAGTCGAGTAACCTAGCCAGGGCCCCTATTCTCGAATGTCGTGCGAGAATTGTCGTATACGAATCTTTAGTTGTAACCAATGAAATAGTGGACCGAATGGAATAGCCGAAACGAGATTGGTGAGATTCAAAGATTCGTATACGAAAGTTTCTCGCATGAGCTCGAGAATAAGGACCCAGAACTGAATGGAAACTTAGCATCGTGATTCAGGACAAAGGTAAAACTAGCCGCGGAATATGTAGTATGACCTAGCCGTGATCGAAGGAGCACCCCGTGGAAACTAGTCCAATGAGAAACTGACCTAGAAACCTAGCCGAAAGGAAACCTGATCTAGCCGGGGAAACCCAACGCCCACCTAGCCCCTGAAAGTAGGCTAACCTAGTCACCAAGCCTGGTAGTAAGTCGAACCTAGCCCAAAAGACCTAGCTTGATGTACCCGTAATAATAGTAACTAGCTGAGGAATTTTCTATAATAGAAACCTAACCTAACCTAGCCGAGGATCCTTCCATATATAAAGCCTAGCAGAATGAAATCGCACCTAGCCCAACGACCTACCCTAACCTAACCCAGCCGACGAACATAACCTATCCGAGAAACCTAGCCTAACCCAGCATAACCGAGAAACATAATCTAACCTAACCCAGCCGACGAAGCTAACCTAACCGAGAAACCTAGCCTAACCCAGCTTAACCGAGAAACATAATCTAACCTAACCCAGCCGACGAAGCTAACCTAACCGAGAAACCTAGCCTAACCCAGCTTAACCGAGAAACATAATCTAACCTAACCCAGCCGACGAACTTAACCATACCTAACTTAACTCAGCCGACGAAGCTAACCTAACCGAGAAACCTAGCCTAACCCAGCCTAACCGAGAAACATAATCTAACCTAACCCAGCCGACGAACTTAACCTAACCTAACTTAACACTAAACGTACCAAGCGGGGTCAAATGACCCCTTTCAAAATTTACTTTAAAATCGTACATTCATTGTTATTTCTTTCGTTCATTTGACTTTCTGTAAATTCTTATATCATCTGATTATTCAATTTCTCGCTCTCCCTTTTTCTCGTAGCTTATTTTTTATAGCAAAAAATTCTTTACCTACCTTACGTACCACGAGGGGTCATTTGACCTAATACGAAGTTTACGTATTTGTCGGCAGTTCTCCAACTGGAGCCTTAGTTCTAAACTCAAATATGCTTCTGATATGAAGGTTTTATTTTTCTAAACCTCATATGTGTGTGGTTTCGGCGCGAGCACTTGGACGGCCGGATCGGGTCCATAGGACATAACGCATAAACAAACAAGACTCTTATCGGAGAAACAAGCACTGCTCCCTCCCAGTATACTACTAGTTCTCTATAGCTAAACCAAATAGAAATGCAGTCGTATATTGAGTCAAAGAGCAAAGATCAGAGCGTATAAAAAAAAATCAAGTTCGACAAGGAGTGACATGACAGTTTCCGTTACATTGTGACAATTTCTGTTATATTCAATTGACCTTCTGCTTTACTGTAACACCACGAATTTTACGAAGAAGAAAAAGAAAACCAACCAGAAGGAATACCAAGCAATTCCAACAATAATTCGCAATCACGGAAGAAATGTCAAGTAAGATTGTGCACAGGCAATAAAACAATTCAAACTTGTATAATGTGTAAAAGATTTGTCTGCGGGAAATGCGTACGAAGGAGAAACCAACTATCTGTAAAAGAAGGAATTAATTGATTTTTGTAGGAGGGGTAAGATGTACAGAGCGCGAATAAACTAGGAACTAAGGTTTATTCGTG
>CAVMBM010000005.1:0-27503 GCA_963678675.1 Xiphydria camelus
TCTTTGTGCGTGCAAATTGCTCCATAAACAGATAGACAGAGAGACCGCATTAATTGCAGTGAAGCATTAATCCGACCGTGTAACCTCCTCGTGGTATGCTTTGGGTAATGCTAATACCGGCGGAATCTACTGAATTTTAGGTATAAAAAATTCCATATTGATATGTTAAAGTAGCGAGTACAAAGTACCACCTACATCTTCCATAGCGGAAGAACAAGGCGATTCCTTAACTCATTTTCCCATTTTGGTCGATTTAAACAAGTAGAACATATCGAAATAAAAATCCTAAATATAATACTTCCTTCGGTACTCATTTTAATCGAGAGAATCTGCACTTTGAGAAGCAGTTAAGGTTGAAATATTTCGATAATTTTTCATAAAGTTACATCAATTAGAACTAAAAATGGGAAATATGAAATTGGTAGAGGAGAAGGTGGCAATATGGAACCCTACTGGTAATATGGGACCCTTAGTTAATTCTGAACCGGTAGTGACATAATTGAGGGGCTCACTGCAAAAGTGGTGTAAGTCACTTTTTTGCCATTTTAAGGTAATGGCGAAAAACGTTACCTACATAATCAAATGTGTTAGCTAGAATGGTGGTGTAAGTTATAACTTCGTTCAAAGGTCCATAGGATGGCAGCACAAATACGAACGACAGATTACAAACGGCTACAAATGGCAACATTTCTATTAAATTCGTCTGTTTCTTGAAATAACTTACACCACTTTTGCAGTGAACCCTCATATACCCTTTCGCCCCTATTGCAGAGAGGGAGTGGAGGTGGAAGGGAACAATACGATTTTCGTCAGTGTTCCAATCCCAGAACAAAAAAAAAATGATTCTTTAATAACCTCCTTGAAGTTATATTTCATGATATCGGTCGAACCATTATTTTTCTGTAACTTTACTTTATTATCTATATCCTTAAAGTGTGCCAAAAAAATTATAGGAATAGATATAAGGAGGAGTACGGGGTGCAATGAGTCATCCCGCACACAGCCAACAGGAAGAAAGTGAGTCAGGGCGCACGGAGTCATCTCGAGCGCGTACGACGGAGAAAGCCCCATCGGTCAGAGTATCACCAACAGCTGCGATTGGCTCGCAGCTAGGACACTCAAGGCCTATTTAAGACGGCCGGCGAGCAACCAAAGGCAGATTGTTTCGAGCATCGCTAGCGGCAGAATTCACTCTGCGAACACCACTAGCCCTCGAACTTCACCAGTAGACCAACTCGAGCATTGATAGTGGCAGTTTTCGTTTCGCGAACAACACTATCCCTCGCAGTCCACCGCGAGATCTCACCCGAATCGTTAGCGGCAGTCTTCGCTCTGCGAACCCCCTAACGTTCCTGGCTCTCCGATCGACTCCCACGACCGAGAGGGCAGTATTCGCTCCGCGAACACCCTCTCGCTCGCAGTCGCTGACGGCCCTACGCTGTCCCGGCTTGAGGTTCGCTAGCGGCAGTATTCGCTCCGCGAACATCCTAGGGATCTCGCCGCTCCAACCGATGTTCTCACGTCGCCTCGCCTACTCGGCGAGCTCCTACGTAGACGAGTCACGATCGCTTCCGGCCCTGCGACGGTACCCGAGACGCTAGCAGCACCCAGTACGCTACGACTGACGTAGCCTTCCCTGGGGACGGCTCTCTCGACGCATCAACGCAGCCAGCCCGGTCTCGTATCTTCGACGCTTCTCTGATTCCGATCCCTCCCGGGATCGATATCCCCCCGCATACACGCTCACGCAGACCATCTGTACGCCCTTATTTTGAATAATCCTTTGTTATTGTTTATCCTCGCTTCATGCGTATTTCCCCTCTTATAATTATAATTATTTTAAACATATTGAAGCTGTTGGGAACAGCGGCAACGTCGCCCCACAGAGTGTTATAGAGAAGTGTGTGGTGGCACAAGTTGGTAACACTGTCTCACTAGAGCTTACTAGTTAAAACCCCGTATTATTAACAACATCCAACAAAAATAATATAAATTATAGTGAAAAGTGCTGTTTAAATGTATAAACATTAATCATTGCGATTAATAATGTTCACAAAACGTGAGCTCTCCGCACACGCTATACAGAAGATGTAACGTTTTTAACTCCAACTTTTGCCACTGAGCGCATGACGGTACCCATGCACGATCCCTATACTTGGCGCGCCCTGCAGTGTTGCCGCACTTCACGACTGCGCGCGCAGCAATCTCCATCGTAAGCAAATTTACCAAGATCTCTTAATTATTTGTTATAAATTACTGCCCTGATCGATGTATGAAAATATACCATTTATTCTTTGCATAATAATCTAGCGGTATGCAAAGTTTCATTACGGTAACCCAATTTTCCATCGTTTTTTCTACGTTTCTGTGAATTTCCCATAAGAGCACGGGTTAAATTGTCATTTTTATTTCAATTATCTTTTTAATGAGTTAGTCAAGAGACTTGAAATTTTGCATACGGCTTTCAAAGACATTAAAGAATCTTGGGAAAAAATTTGAGTAACTTCCTATATTTTTGATAGTAGGGGTGAAACATCCTTAAATAACTAAATCTCCATAGTCACTCATAGGGTAACCCGTGTAGGAAACTGCAGTTCATAGAACGCAGCAGAAACCCAACAGTAAGAGTTTATGTGTAGAGGAGTAAAATGAAACTTTAGTGACATGAATTTGTGTTAACATTAAAGTAACTGAAAAGTGATTTTTTAATGCTAGGTCGTCGTTCTACCAGGCTAACATCAGGCTCTTCTGTCAAACGTAATAGGTAAGTTTGGATATAATGGACTTTTGGAAAATTTGCTAAGCGATAAATTGCAACATGTGATTTCTCGTAATATGGAACCCTGAGGTGAGGGTAATATGGAACTGGGTTTCATATTACAAGCACTACAAAATTTTCAGATATATGTTAAATTGCAGATGCTGAGACGTAAGAGGAGAACTCTGGATTCAGTGTTTCATGTGCCACTTATTATGGGTACACATAGCGAATGTTCTAATGGGTGTGACAAAGATGCCTATATCTGTGACTTCTGTCGTCAATAATAGAAATTTTATATATGTATAAGTGTTACAGATATTTTATAATTACCAACTTTCACATGCATTTAAAATAAAGCAATAAAATAAAGATTAAATATAAACACTCGTTTTTTTGAGGGGGTTCATATTATCAGCCTAATTTCTCGAATGATCACTTTTGAATTTTCGGAGATAATTACGTGCAACATCTAAAATATTGCTCTCATTCTGAGTTTGTTTAAATAAATACAAACGGAATGTATATAGAGGCTAGTAATACAACAATTTCATGGATAATCACAAAACTCTTCGGTTTATAGAAAGAAAATAAAGTAGGGTTCCATATTACCAACTTTTCCTTTATAAATTGAAAAGGACAAATTCCGATCTTTCGATTGACCGATAAACGAAATTTGTACGATAATTAGTTATCTTGTCATGAGCGTCCGAAGTGGCCAGGACTGTTTTTACTTTGGCACTGAATAACTCAGTGAAAGAATTCTAGAATGATTTGCAAAGAAGAAAATTAAAGCAAAAGAATTACGTTTAACAATGCTGTCAACCAAACTTAGCTATAATTTTTTTTGCACTCATTGTCAGTGTGCGCTGCCGAAGTTGAAGAAAAATCGTTTCATTTGCTGGGTGCCACTTTTTAATTATATAACTTTGAAATTAATAAAGCTTTTGAAACTCTGAAAATTATTCTGGAAGATGAAACTTTAAACTTTAAAATTTTTTGTCAGTGATTGAAATTGTATTATTTTTAACAAAGTTACAGCTAGTTGAAGATGGCTTTCTATTTCGCGAAATATAAGTGATCCCTTAATTGTTTTGCGGAGTATAGGGTGACTTCGCCGGTTTTCGACCAGATTACATTAGTTTGGTTTTCAACAATGCGCAAGTCCAACATATACGCAGCTGTTTAAACTAAAATATTTACATATCGAATCCACAGGAATTATAGAATTGGCCTAAATGTTAAAAATGTATCTAAATCTTTCGGAAAGTTAAAAAAAATGTATATTTTTTAAAAATGCTGTTTTTCCCCATTCTCGACCACCCTTTTCCTAAGGTTAATTTTAAACCGCAAGGGGGTGCCACCTCTTATAAGTGTAGTTGAATGGTGGATTTATGCAGTAGCGTAGTCAAAAATATTAAAAATGCGTAGATATTCTTATTTTCAAATCTGGTCGAAAACAGGGTGCGGTCGGCTAACCGGCGAAGTCACCCTATTACATAGACGTACAAGATCCTTTATTTTGTTAGGGCGATCATTAAAAAAATAGATTATGATGTCCACACATTTTATAAAATGATTAGTAAATTATGCATTTTAGACTAGTATGGGTCATGTAGTCGCCGGCAGTGGTCGAGTGGTCAAAGTGCTGGCCTCTTGAAGACTGCCTGGGCGATAGGTCTAGGGTTCGAATCCTGGCTTGCAGAAAAATAATTTTTCCGGGATCCGAGGTTCGAACTAAGACCGGCTGTACTTGGGGAGTGGAAGGGGAGCTTCTGCATGGAGGACTCCCCCCCCCCCCCAGTTTGGGGACAGAGAGAAGAGCACCCTCTGGTTGAAACACCTGGGAGGGTTAAGGAGCTTCTGCATGGAGGCCCTGTGCTCACCGGGGGTTGAGAGCGGAGGAGGGGACCCCTCTCTGTCTGAGTTGCCCCACTCGAGCACAATGGTCCCGAAGGACTGAGTGCCCGGTAAATGCTAAATACAGAATGGGTCATGTATGACCCGAAGGTCTTTAGTGTGTAGTTTTTTGTAGCTGTCAACATTGATTGATTACACATTTATTTTCATCGCAAACATTTGTTGATTTAAGAAAAAAACAATGTCTGAAAGTTTTAGAAAATTATCTCTAAATTCACAATAACAATTCATCTATCGTCGTTGAAGATACAATAGCTTGTAACCCACAGTTTTTGCCAAAACGAGATTTGGACGTCATAAGACTTGCGGTATAATATGTGTGTGGGATACGAGGCTTATTATTTTTAAAATACCGGATTTAGTATAAAACTGTGGCTTACGAGATTTTGCATATACGTAAACAAATAGACCGCGTCTTATGACGTCCAAATCTCGTTTTGGCAAAAACTGTGGGTTACGAGCTATTGCATCTTCAACGACGCTATATTGAACGCTATGGGTCACTATAGACATATGGACCGTATGAGGGTTAAAAAAGTATTCTCTTTTGTACAACGCATAAAACCTTACCGAAACAAAAGCACTCCGAATGTGGGAGGTGAGGGGACTTAAATGAAGCAAGCATCCCGAAAGTGAGAGGCGAAGGAACGCACGATAAGCAAGCACTCTGAACGTATAATAGACATTGAGGGAACTCATATTAAGCAAGTACCTCGAATATAAGAGGCTAGGGAACTCTCATTAAGCACGTACCCCTAATTTATGCAAAAGATGAGGGAACTCGCGTAAAGACCATAACCCCAATCGTATGAGGCGACGGGACTCACGTAAAGGCAATCATCCCGGAAGTAAGAAGCAATATGAGAGATAAGGTCTTAGTTATGTAAATAATGATCGCAGATGCGTAGAAACACATGTGATTATTTCGCAAAAATAGTGCTACTTCGGTGCGTTGTTCGCCAGGTTCGAACGTAGTCGGCAATACCCTGGCGTTACGATGGCCGACACGCCATACACTCCTCTTCAATTTATTAAGAGGCTACCAATAGGAAGTCAATTTTTTGAAACAACGTATCCTTTAGAAAAAAAATCCAAGAAATTTAATAATATTGTTTTCGAAATTCAAAACGGGTCCATTTGTTAAGTTTATTAAAGATAATATTTTATTGTCAAATTATTTATTTAAAGGAAACTTTTTTTTACAAAATAAAAAATACCTTCAGAAAGTACAATTCCTTCGGAAGAAAATAATTCTGAAGCTTGTTGCTTCTACGATTGATATTTTCGGAGATAAAAATCATTGACTGTAGAGGAATGTCGTCAGGGTCGGCCCGTCGCGTCGTCTAGGTCGGCCGTTTGCGATATTTCAGCTTATACCACTAGTTCTACCTATGTGCAAGCACGGTAAAACTTCTGTTGGTAACAGCGAACTTTTCGTGGCAATACCGAGTTTGAAGCGTGAAAGTAAAACGTGTTGTGCACTCAGTGGCTTGGGAAAAATGAAAAAAGTTTTCCAGTATCAGTGAATACGGTTATATGGTTATCCTTTAGGAATACACCAAGGGGATAATTCAATAATTCAATTTGGTAACCTATTTGGTTGTGTTGTGTTGTGTTGCGATGTGGCCCTGGTGCTTGTCGTCAAGGTTGGACCATTTGTATAGTCAGAGTTGGCCCACCGTGATTTTTTTCTTTTCAGGGTAATAGCAATGCTTCGTCATTTTTTGATGCTACCAAATATTAAGAAAGTGAAATATGATTTTATAAAGCAGTGGAGTCTGCGGTCTCCGAGTAGACCAATCAGGACCCCCACCACAACGGAATACTTGGTCCTGATTGGTCTATTGGCTAAGATGCGTATACGCAAATTTGCGAGCGAGTTAGAGAAAGGGGCCCCAGACGCTTGACACTTCTCGCTTTTACGGCTCGTAAGACCGCACCGCACTCTCCCGAAACCAATTCTATGAATGACTAGAGAAACGACCCAACCACTTCCGGCCAAATGTCAGGGAAATTCAATAGTTGGAGTTTGCTATCGGACATACTGTTTAATCTTCCAATGACCGTGACGAATTCTTTCATCACATGTAAAGATACCACTTATGACAGTATACAGGGTGGACCAGGTTAAACGTCATTTTTTTTTATATGTGATAGAACAACAACAAAAAAAGTAGACTTTCATCAGAAAATTTTTTTCAAAATTTTTCCTAACAAAGATACAGGGTGCCAAAGTTTCGAAAAAAAATGGTTTTCTCATCATAACTTCTAAACTACTTTTCGGAATCATTATGTCGAAAAATCTCCTCGATAAGGTATAGTCCGATAAAATTGTACTTGTTCGGGCTGAATTATATAGGCTTTTTATAATTATTTTAGGAAGTTCCAGAAGAATATAGATGCAGCAAAATATCGATGCTCTCTGCTAGAAAGAGTAAGGAATAACCCTCGAACGAATATTCGGGCTATGGCAAGAAAGGTTAGAATCAGAGGTTAGCAAGTCTACGGTTCGGAGGATATTAAAGGATATTCATCCATTTAAAGTGACGTACATCCATGCACTCTCGAGACAGCAGATCCAGGTCGCCGAATTAATTAATGCAGCAGGTTCTTGGAACATGCATGCGAGGGCATGATCCCTCGTTCGAAAGAAACCCCCTCGGGTTCGCCTACGATCTGTAACACATGTAAATAACACAAACAATCAAGAGACACGGTAGTGTCTCGCGGCATGTTCATTCAAGTTCGTCAGAACGACGCCGACAGCGCTGTCGCCGCGAGCACCCGTGTCTCTTTACACCACAAATGTCTGCCCCCTGCACCCCTCAATTTTTACATCGAATTTTCTCAATAAATATACGGTTATAACCAAAACTATGCTGTTACGCCATATAAATTGACTATTCTCTATTGATAGAGACCAGAATAAATGTTATAAGTTACATATTAACAGAGATTTTTCCTTAGCAACGCGAAGCCACGCCCCTTGCGCCTAAAAGTCGAGAATCCGATTTCTCGGGCGATATATATATGTCAAAATCTCACAAAAATTCCGCCTATCTTCGGCGATAGTCGGCCATGATCGGAAATATGTACACAGATACGGCCATACGCATACGCCATCAAATGTATGTGAGAGTGTGTGAGAGAATATATTCCTTAAATGTTTGGGTATTTTCAAAGTTAATAAAATATTTCCATTCGCGAAACGATTAACCTCGCGTTTATTTCGATCCTCGGACACGCTTGTTAATAAAATGTAAAAATTCAGTGTAATCGGAGTTATGAATCTCAATAGTGGTGAATGTGACAGACGCTCCGTATAGTTTAATAATCGTTTTTTTTTTTTTTCGATAATTGAGATAGTGAACGGATGCAGTGCTGTATTTCTCTGGTTGCCTGTGCATAAAGAGCAGGAAAGGAGACGGCAGTATCTCAGAAGAATTACCATCAGATAAGTTTAATTGCCATCTGACAGCTTTAACCTCACTTTAGATGGAAGGACAATTATCTTTGTGATAATTCTATTTTTTGTTTCAGCGTCATGCGAGCACGTGACGAATTGATGGCTTTTCTTCTCTGTCACAATCAAAGCCGTGGAAGAAAAATAGGAGATGCAATGGAACTGGATCACACAATAATCAAGTAATTACTTTATCATTATTTTTTCTCTATCGATATATTTCCTCTTTCGTACTATTACAAGTTCCAATTTACACACCGACCTGTCAAACCTGAAGTGTACATGTACCTCACTTCTATTTCATCTGTTCTTCGTCTCCGTTGTAACGACAGTCAATGAGGAATCACTGATACCGATTAGGGTTCGAGGGTTATTCCTTATTCTTTCTAGCATAGCATCGATATTTTACTGCACCTGTTTTCTTCTGGGACTTCCTAAAATAATTATAAAAACCCCATATGATTGTTATTTACAATTTGTTACAGATCGTATACGAACCCGAGGGGGTTTCTTTCGAACGAAGGATCATCCACTTGTTGTTCCAAGAACCAGTTGCATTAGTTCATTTGGCGAGTTGGATCTGCTGTCTCGAGTGCATGGACGTGTGCCACCTTAAATGGATATTTTGTAATTTCCATCGTTACATCAGAGGCGAAGAAGAGATGAAATAGAAGTGAGGTACATGTACATTTCACGTTTGATAGGTTGGTATATAAATTGGAACTTCTGATAGTATAATACGAAAGAGTAAATATATCGATAAAGGAAAAGTAATAATAAAGTAGTTACTACATTATTGTAATCTAATTCCATTGTATCCCTTACTTTTCTGCCACAACTTTGATCGTTGATAGTGAAAAAAAATCAAATTTATTGGTTGATCCATCCACTATCAACAATCAAAGTCGTGGCAGAAAAATAAAGGATACAATAGAATTGGATTACAATAATGTAGTAACTACTTTATTATTATTTTTTCTTTATCGCTATATTTCCTCTTTCGTATTATACTATCAGAAGTTCCAATTTATATACCAACCTATCAAACGTGAAGTGTACATGTACCTCACTTCTATTTCATCTCTTCTTCGACTCTGATGTAACGATGGAAATTACAAAATATCCATTTAAAGTGGCACACGTCCATGCACTCGAGACAGCAGATCCAGCTCGCCGAATGAACTAATGCAACTGGTTCTTGAAACAACAAGTGGATGCTCCCTTGTTCGAAAGAAATCCCCTCGGGTTCGCATACGATCTGTAACAAATTGTAAATAACATAATCATTTGCAGTTTCACTATTTAAAATATACCGAACTTACTCAACGTAGAAATTAAGAAACTATATTAATCTGAGTTAACCAATTCTCTAATGACAGAATTATTAAAAATGATATATTTCATCTTTCGTATTATACTATCACAAGTTCCTATTTATATACCGACCTGTCAAACGTGAAGTGTACATGTACCTCACTTCTATTTCATATCTTCTTCGCCTCTAGTGTAACGATGGAAATTACAAAATATCATAACTTTTCTGTAACATTTCTGCAATATTTTATAATATTCGTGAACACTATCGTATGTTACTGTGATGTATGCGAGAGCGAGAGCACGGAGGGGGAGTGTATGGATGCGTGGGTGTGTGCGAGCGGGCGTGTGTGCGGATGTGTGTAGCGTGTAGATGAGCCGGTAAGGCGACAGGCGTCGTCAGTCCTAATAAAGCCTTCAATTGGAGTTCACGCGAGTCTTGATTTCCAAGCCTACCTGCGCGACACCACAATTGGCGACGAGGTAGCGAACAGTAACGCGTGTGGCAGTGAAGAGGAACAAAGTGAATGGCAGCAGGTGGTAAAAAGAGAACGGGTACAGCCTGGATCCAAAACCTAAATAAAAAAGAAGTAGCCGAGGAGTTAATATTACGAGGCATAGAGGCAAGAGAGGAAAGTAAATTAGAGGAGTTACGAACAAAACTGAGGGAAACAGTACGGACCGAGGAAGAGGACGGGAAAAACGAAGAGCGACATAACGAGCAACAGGAAACGAAAATGGAATATACCAGTCAACTGGACTTCAAAATCGGAGTGGACGACTGGGAAGAGTTCGTCGAACGGATTGAACTATACCTAGAGGCAAACAGCATAGCGGAAGGAAAGAAACGGGTGATCCTGCTAACCAAAATAGACGCAGAAACGTACAAGGTAGTACGAAAAGTGTTTGCACCAGAAAAGCCGAAAGACGTGGCGCTCGCGGACATTATTAAAAAAGTAAAGGACTACATCAAACCAAGAGTCAACAAAACAGTTTTGAGAGCGCAGTTCAGGGAGAGGAAGCAAACCGAGGAAGAGTCGGTTATGCAATACATCGCGGCGCTACGCAAACTAGCCATCGAGTGCAAATTTACGGATGAAGAAGACGCGATACGAGACCAAATGTTAAGTGGAATCAAAAACAGATCAATTAAAATCGCGCTGTTCAAAATAGAAAACCTGACACTAGACATCGCGCGAAAGACAGCTTCGGCAATCGAAGAGGCAACAAAAGCGGCGGAGGAATTCGAAATGGAGAAGCACAACGAAAAGAAGACGGCAGAAGCCGTTATAGAAGTGTATCGATTCCAGACGGGTTATAAGCATAAAAACGAAGGGCAGAGGAACACAAAGCAACAACAGAGAGAACGACGTATAGGATACAATGGCGCGAACCAAAGTGCGGGGACCACATGTACTTGCTGCGGAAAGGAAGGACACCAAAAAAGAGACTGCTGGCATCGTTCGAAGAGTTGCGATGGATGCGGCCGACAAGGACACCTACGCGCGATATGCAGAGCGAGATCGCGACAAACGGGCAGGACGGTAAAAAAATTCAACCAATAGAGAATGGAGCGAATGATGAGGACTCGGACTCCGGAAACGACGGGTACGAAAATATTAAACTCGAAATAGGTAGCAGGCTCAAAACGTGTAATTCATTAAAAATCGAACCACAATTTTTAGGAATTGAAGTCGAAGGTAAACCGATGAAAATGGAAATCGATGGAGGTTCCGAGATATCGCTAATCAACGAACGAGATTGTAGCACATTGTTTCCAGATAAAAAAATTAAACCGGCAAACATTAAATTGATTTATTTCGGGGGAGAAAGAAAAAACGCGATAGGGGTTATAAATAACGTAAACATCAAATACGGCCGCGCGTAACGACAATAGGCGATCTACACGTAGCAGGTAAACACGGGAAGCCGCTTATCGGCAGAGAATGGTTACACAAGCTACAGCTTTGGCCACTGGGCATACACCAAAACAAAGAGACATACAGACGCAAAACGACGCGACCGAACGACACAACAGAGACAGAGAAAGAACACGAGAATATTGAGCGGATTAAGGAGAAATTCCTAGCAGATTACGAACACTTATTCGCTGCAGGGCTCGGCACATATAATAAAGCAAAATTCACCATATACATGCAACCAAATACAGTGCCCATATACTGTAAACCGAGAACGTTGCCGTTCGCAATGAAAGATAAAGTAAGCGAGGAAATAGACAGACTAGTAAGCGAAGGGGCTTGGTCACCGGTAGAAGTAGGAGAATGGGGCACGCCGATAGTACCTATTTTGAAAAAAGGATCGCTACGACTCTGCGGGGACTACAAACTAACAGTAAACAAAACGATTCGAATAGACAGACACCCGATACCTAGGATCGAGCATTTGATAGCGAATTTACATGACGCTAGGTACTTCACAAAGATTGATTTAAAAGAGGCATACGCACAAGTGTGCCAGTTAGTGCAGAATCAAAACAATACTTGACACTGAGCACCCACAAGGGATTATATCAGCCAAATAAGCTACCCTACGGAATCGCGTCGGCGCCGGGATTTTTCCAAAGACAAATGGAGCAAATACTCGCGGGAATGCCGAACGTAAATGTATTTTTAGATGACATAGTAATAAAAGGCAAAACCATCGACGAGAACTTAAAAAACACAGCGGAAGTATTAGATACGATAAAAGAATGCGGTCTAAAACTTAAGAAATCAAAATGTGTACTATTAGCAACTAAGATTAACTATTTAGGACTAGGTATAGACAAAAACGGCATTCACACACTACCGGAAAGAGTGGAAGCGATCGATAAAATCCCAACTCCGAAAAATGTGAAAGAATTGCAGGCATTCCTGGGGATGATAAATTATTACATCAAATTTATGAAAAATCGAGCGGAAACATTGCAACCCTTGTACGAATTACTAAAAAAGGAAAAATTTGAATGGTCAAAACTATGTCAAGAAGCATTTGAAAACGCAAAAACAAATCTCAAATCAGCAGAAGTGCTGATGAATTACGATCCGGATAAACAACTGATATTAACATGTGATGCATCGGACTACGGAATCTCTGTAATCCTTTCACAGATGACGCCGGAAGGCGAGCGACTGATCGCGTATGCGTCGAAAACGTTAGCAACAAGCGAACGAAAATACGCGGCAATAGATAAGGAAGCGCGGGCGATAGTGTTCGGGGTAACCAAATATTATGATTACTTGTATGGAAGAAATTTCATCCTAAAAACAGACCACCAACCGCTAGTGCGAATATTCGGACCAAAAAAAGGAATCCCGATAATGGCGACAAGACGATTGCAGCGATATGCAAATTTTTTAAGCGCGTTCCAATACCAAATTATGTACGTAAAATCAGCTAGGAACAGCGCCGACGGATTATCGCGATTACCGGTACCCAATACCAACGAGAACACGAAACCGGAACACACATATTTAAACTATATCGCACAAGAAGCGCAAGTTTGTTTAGACGATAGAGTAATAGCGCGCGAAAGCAAAACGGACAAGGTACTAGCAGAGGTCAGAAGATATATAGAACTCGGCTGGCCAAATAGGAAAATGCTAACGAGCGACTTGCTCCCCTACGAAACACGGAAAGATGAAGTAGCGATCGAACAGGACTGCGTTATGTGGGGATATAGGATCGTAATACCAGAAAAATTACAAAAGTCCGTACTTAACGAACTACATGAGAACCACGCAGGGACAGTCAAAATGAAATCGATTGCTAGATCGTTCTGCTGGTGGCCACAAATCGACAAACAAATTGAAGAACTCGCGAGAAATTGTCGGGACTGCGCCGAAGTACGCGACAACCCACCTGCAACAAAACTATATCCATGGGGGTGGCCGGAAAAACCATGGGAAAGAGTGCACACGGATTTCCTAGGACCGTACAAAGGGCACAATTTTCTACTGATTATAGATGCGCGAACAAAATGGCCCGAAATCTTTGTCATGAAAACAACGACGGCGAAACAAACAATAAACGCCTTCCAACAAACCTTCGCAAGACACGGATTACCGTTACAAATTGTCAGCGACAACGGGCCACAATTTACGAGCGACGACTTCACGGGATTCCTGAGCAAGTTCGGGATTAAACATATACGTTCAGCGGTGAAACATCCAGCCTCGAACGGAGCAGCGGAGAATTTAGTAAAAACATTCAAAAGGAAACTGAAAATCATGCTGAAAAACGGAAAAACTACACAGGAAGCTGTCGATGCATTCCTGCTAGAGTACAGATCTACACAACATTGTACGACAGGGGAAACACCAGCTAAATTAATGCTCGGCAGGCAAATAAGAACAAAATTTGATTTAATGCGACCCGATATAAGGAAACGACAGGAGCAAGCGGTGCAGAGGCAAATGCGAAACGCAAGGGGAGGGAGAACGACAAGCTTCGCGAGAGGAGAAGAGGTGTGGACGAAAAACTTCAGCCGCCACGCGCCGCCGTGGACAGAAGCTACAATCGATCAGCGATTAGGGCCGGTGACGTATACGGTCAAACTAGGCTCAGGCGACGTAGTTAAACGTCATGCTGACCAGCTGGTACGAGGAGGTCCATCCACGACACCAGCGAAACTCGAAACGGCAAAGGCGCAAGAAGTCCAATAACCGTTGCGCCGATCGCCGCGATTGAACACAAATGAGAATGACCGCGAATTTGAACGGAGAGGAGTGTGATGTATGCGAGAGCGAGAGCACGGAGGGGTGAGTGTATGGATGCGTGGGTTTGTGCGAGCGGGCGTGTGTGCGGATGTGTGTAGCGTGTAGATGAGCCGGTAAGGCGACAGGCGTCGTCAGTCCTAATAAAGCCTTCAATTGGAGTTCACGCGAGTCTTGATTTCCAAGCCTACCTGCGCGACACCACAGTTACAAATATATATATCTCGATAAATTCGCGAATGTTGCGAAACACCATAGAAACGTTTCAGTCTCATTACGTCGAAAGATCTCCTCGATAAGGTACAGCTCGATAAGATTGTACTTGTCAGGGCTGAATTATATAGGGTTTTTATAATTATTTTAGGAAGTCCCAGAAGAATACAGGTGCAGCAAAATATCGATGCTATCCTAGAAAGAATGAGGAATAACCCTCGAACCCTAATCGATATCAGTGATTCCTCATTGACCGTCGTTACACCAGAGGCGAAGAAGAGATGAAATAGAAGTGAGGTACATGTACACTTGACTTTTAACAGGTATAGTGAAATACTGAATATAATTGTGTTATTTATAATTTGTTACAGAAATAAACGTACTGGTATCCAATTCTATCCAGAAGGACTGCAAATCGAATATGAACCCGAGGGGGTTTCTTTCGAACGAGGGATCGTCCACTTGTTATTCGAAGAACCAGTAGTACATTCGGTTCCACATTGACCGTCGTTACACCAGAGGCAAATAAGAGATGAAATAGAAGTGATGTACATGTACACTTCACGTTTGATAGGTTGGTATATAAATTGGAACTTCTGATAGTATAATACGAAAGAGGAAATACATCGATAAAGAGGAAAAATAATAATAAAGTAGTTACTACATTATTGTAATCCAATTCTATTGTATTCCTTACTTTTCTGCCACGACTTTAATCGTTGATAGTGAAGAAAAATCAAATTTATTGGTTGATCCATCTACTATCAACAATAAAAGTCGTGGTTATTTTAAGATTTATTTACGAGTAAGGATGCGAAATTTCAGAGGTGCATGCAAAAGGATTTCTTAAAACTATTCCAACGTCTCGAGTTAATATATGTAACAACATACATATACCCCGCATGTCTTATGGCCAACCGCGCAGGTGAGCTGCGACCTGAATTCTTGACTTCGGCAGTATTTATGGTACAGTTAGAGTGGGCTTCAGACGAGTGCGCTGCATAAGAACGAAAAGTGTCGACTGCTCTTCTAATAGCTGTCAATTCGGGAGATCGAAGCGTTTCATGTAACCTCAAAATCGTAAAGTTTTGAATGAGTAGTGAATAATTTGTAGAAGTGATGAGAAATAATCATAAATAATCTTCCGAATTGTGACACCTTAGGTATCGCTCATGCCACTTCGTAAAACTACTTCCTAGATACGCGCGGTGCTAGCGCGGAAATAATTTCTGAAACAAATAGGCATGAGGCGTGTAATTCGGTTGGACATCGAAAAAACCCGAATGATTGTTAACTCTTACTTCTGAACATTACTTACCATTTATTCAAAGATTCACGATTTCGAGCTTAGACTTCGATCTCCCGAATTGATAGCCATCGGGAGATCAGACGTTTCACACTTTTCGTAAGAACGCAGCGTAAGAGCGAAAAGCGTCGTCTGATTTCCCGATGGCTGTCACACAATTCGGAAGATTATTTATGATTATTTCTCATCACTTTTACAAATTATTCACTACTAATTCAAAACTTTACGATTTTGAGGTTACACGAAACGCTTCGATCTCCCGAATTGACAGCTATTAGAAGAGCAGTCGACACTTTTCGTTCTTATGCAGTGCACTCGTCTGAAGCCCACTCTAACTGTACCATAAATACTACCGAAGTCAAGAATTCATGTCGCAGCTCACTTGCGCGGTTGGCCATAGGACATGCGGTATACTGTCATAAGTGGTATCTTTACATGTGAAGAAACAATTCATCACGGTTATTGGAAAAGTAAACAGTATATCCGATGGCAAACTCCAACTTTTGAATTTCCCTGACATTTTGCTGGATAGAATTGGTTTCGGGAGAGTGCGCTGCGGTCTTACGAGCCGAACGAGAAGTGTCAAACGTCTGATCTCCCAGTAGCTGTCAATTCGGGAGATCGAAGCGTCTAACCTCGAAATCGGTAATTTATAAATAATAATGCGTAGAAGTGATACGAAATAATCATTCAGGTTTCTTCGATGAGATTCCCTAAGTGTTTAAAAATCGGTGTCCGTTTACCAATAACTGTTGCTTCAACTTCCAGATATATTATTAAGTATTACTACAGAACGAGTAGGTTAGAAGATTTTCATCAAGATTCACGCTATTCTAACATGGAATCTCGTACAAGTACAACCGAAGAGGATCTAGCTCGTGTCCTGTCAGTAAAAGGATGACTCGATGGACATCGGAGAATGTTAGGCTTGTCACCGAACGCCTATTACCCACGGTACATGAATTGTAATACGCGCTTCTTGTTTCATTCCAGCGTTAAATAACTAACTTCTCTCTTTCAAGCTAATAATCTTTTATGAACTGTTCTTGGTAGGAGGCAGCGATCGATAATAGCAGCTCGCCGTAGACAAGTTCGTCTATTAAAACTGAAAGGCAGTTCGGTTTGCCCAACTACTACTCCGATAATGTGTCCGAGTTCGCGGTCTATTCTGCGATTAACGTTAACGTAATCGTGATTATGCTTGGGTGATGGGTGTTCCAAAAGAGATAAAGTATATATTTAAAATCGGACGATGTAAGCTGCAACTGGAACATCATCGCAGGAATAATTTGTCTACAATTAATCACAATCATTGACCGCTAAATACTTTGAAAGAAGTGAAAGTTATTTAAAGTAGTAATAGTTGAAACGAAAAGCGCATATTACAATGAAAGTACCGTGAGTGATAGGCGCTCGGTGATAAGTTCGACATTGTCTGATCTCCATCGACTCATTTTCTTCGGGATACGACAGGAGTTACATTCTCTCTGTTTGCACCTTATGAAAGGGGACATACAAGAAGACCGTCAAAGACTTCATGAAAATCTTGTAACCTACTCGTCCTGTAGTAATACTATCCCTCCGACGGGAATACACGTACGGGAAGTATACGTGCTAAACGGAGCATGCTGTTGGAACATTATTATTTATAAATTAACGATTTCTAGGTTAGATGCTTCGATCTCCCGAATTGACAGCTACTGGGAGATCAGACGTTTGACACTTTTCGCTCGGCTCGTAAGACTAATTCTAACTATGAATGACTAGAGGACCGACCCAACTACTTCCGGCCAAATGTCAGGGAAATTCAAAAGTTGGAGTATGCCATCGGACATACTGTACTTAGAGTTAAAGGTAAAATGTCTACATGAATTTCTGTAGACGACGAAAATATAAGAAAACTCCGATGGCCTGTAAATTCGAAAGCGGTATGTTTTATTTCTCCATACTAAGGCAAAGTGAAAAATATAAGGGCTCTCTAGTCTATAAATCCCTTTGAAAATATATAACGAGAATAAATCAAACGTAACGTGATTATAATTAATTGGCTCGTAGCATAATACGAAAGAGGAAATGGAGATGGTGAAAACGAGCCATACCCAAGTAGCAAAAGATATCTGTCAGACATATACAAGATGTCTATATGTCTAGAAAATGACATCTATATGTTGTATAAACATGGTTGAAATCTAGATATAGACAGCGCATATATAGATGTCTGACAGATATCCTAAGTTGACAAGAATCGATATTCTGTGATAAATAGAATAATTTCATAAAATATAACATTAATAATATTTTTAAAAAATGAATTACAAGGCTCTAGAGGGTTTTCTCGTTCTCTGTTTTTATTAAAGGCCGAGAAGACTAATACAGAGCTTTATAATTAAGTTTATTTAATAGTATTAACTTTTAATTTTAAACAATCATTATATTTACTATAGAATATCTATTCTTGTACACTTAGGATATCTGTCATACATCTACGCGCTGTCTATATCTAGATTTCAACCACATTTATACCAAATATAGATGTCATTAATTAGATATACATATAGACATCTTGTGGAGATGTCTGATAAATATCTTTTGCTACTTGGGTAAAGCTATGTAGGGCAGAAAGTGATAATATAAGGATTAATACATTCGAGAGAAGTCGATAATACCGGGTCTCCACGTATGTTGTATACATAGGACGATATGGTACGTAGCGATTTGTAGACTCTAGGTTGTCCGCTATTGGTCGGAGACGCAAGGACGCCGAACGATTGGCTCTGTCGATCGCCGGCAGACGTCAATCGTCGCGACAGAAGTTCCCTAGGGCGCAGACACCTAGCAGACGAGAAAGTATGGCGGTTGACACATACGTTTGTTTACAAAGTGGAATTTTTCAGAGTAATTGTATTTTTTTTAAAATAAAACGTGGTTTTTAAAGTTAATAAAATATTTCCATTCGCGATACGATTTCCTTCGCGTTTATTTCGACCCTCGGACGCGCTTATTAATAAAAAGTAAAAATACAGTTAAATCGGAGTAATGAAGGAAGAGCGATAAATCTTGGGTTAAATGTAAAATAATTAACGAGTGACGATAAGAGACAAGTGAACCGACGTGGAAAATTACAGTGACCAGGCAGTTCTCAGGATTTTTGAGTAGGGTAAGTGTAACGATAAATCGAGAGGAATAACAAAAATGAATTGTTTTGAAGTAATTCAATTTCTTTATACTTTACAAAGGCAATATAATACAAAAATTATTTGTAGAATTAAAGAAAATGCTGAAGTCTTCATGGAAATCACTTCGACTATGGCCGAAGCAAAACGACCCTAAATGAATGGATGACGGAAGAGTTCGACAATGTGCGTCAGCCTCCATGGAGAAATGTGCCAAAGACGAAGGACGATTGGTGTGCCGCTCATGAGTTAAAAATAAAAATGAAACGTAAGATATTATTCATCTATACCGCATGTCCTATGGCCAACCGCGCAGGTGAGCTGCGACCTGAATTCTTGACTTCGGCAGTATTTATGGTACAATTAGAGTGGGCTTCAGACGAGTGCGCTGCATAAGAACGAAAAGTGTCGACTGCTCTTCTAATAGCTGTCAATTCGGGAGATCGAAGCGTTTCGTGTAACCTTAAAATCGTAAAGTTTTGAATTAGTAGTGAATTAATTTGTAGAAGTGATGAGAAATAATCATAAATAATCTTCCGAATTGTGACAGCCATCGGGAAATCAGACGACGCTTTTCGCTCTTACGCTGCGTTCTTACGAAAAGTGTGAAACGTCTGATCTCCCGATGGCTATCAATTCGGGAGATCGAAGTCTAAGCTCGAAATCGTGAATCTTTGAATAAATGGTAAGTAAAGTTCAGAAGTGAGAGTTAACAATCATTCGGGTTTTTTCGATGTCCAACCGAATTACACGCCTCATGTGTGTGTGTGTGTGCCTATTTGTTTCAGAAATTATTTCCGCGCTAGCACCGCGCATGTCTAGGAAGTAGTTTTACGAAGTGGCGTGAGCGATACCTAAGGTGTCATACAATTCGGAAGATTATTTATGATTATTTCTCATCACTTTTCTACAAATTATTCACTACTAATTCAAAACTTTACGATTTTGAGGTTACACGAAACGTTTCGATCTCCCGAATTGACAGCTATTAGAAGAGCAGTCGACACTTTTCGTTCTTATGCAGCGCACTCGTCTGAAGCCCACTCTAACTGTACTATAAATACTGCCGAAGTCAAGAATTCAGGTCGCAGCTCACCTGCGCGGTTGGCCATAGGACATGCGGTATATATAAAAATGAATGTTTGTCTGTCTGTCTGTCTGCCTGTATGTCTCTTATGCCTTCCTAAACCGTTCATCCGATTGCGATGAAATTTTGGGAAATGGTTGGACGCATGCCCGCGATGGTTTCTGAGTTAGTAAATCTTATACAGGGTGTTCAAAAAGTCCCGGTACGGCCGATTATCTCAACAGGAAAACATTTTAGAGAAAAATGTTTAATACAAAACTTTAAGGATTTTCCCTTGGCTACCCAGTGATCGTATTGGATTTGACCTTGACCGTGACCTTTAAGGTAATATCAAATGCCTTCCTAAACCGTTCATCCGACTGCGATGAAACTGGGGAATGGTTGGACGCATGCCTGCGAAGGTTTCTGAGTTAGTAAATCTTATACAGGGTGTTCAAAAAGTACCGGTACGGATGATTATTATGCCTTCCTAAACCGTTCATCAGATTGCGATGAAACTTTGGGGAATGGTTGGACGCATGCCCGCGAAGGTTTCTGAGTTAGTAAATTTTATAAAAGGTGTTCAAAAAGTACCGGTACTGATGATTATTATGCCTTCCTAAACCGTTCATCCGATTGCGATGAAAAGTTGGGGAATGGTTGGACGCATGCCCGCGAAGGTTTCTGAGTTAGTAAATCTTATACAGAGTGTTCAAAAAGTACCGGTACGGATGATTATTATGCCTTCCTAAACCGTTCATCCGATTGCGATGAAAATTTGGGGAACAGTTGGACGCATATCGGCGAAGGTTTGAGTTAGTAAATCTTATACAGAGTGTTCAAAAAGTACCGGTACGGATGATTATTATGCCTTCCTAAACCATTCATCCGATTGCGATGAAACTTTGGGGAATGGTTGGACGCATGCCCGCAAAGGTTTCTGAGTTAGTAAATCTTATAAAAGGTGTTCAAAAAGTACCGGTACTGATGATTATTATGCCTTCCTAAACCGTTCATCCGATTGCGATGAAAAGTTGGGAAATGGTTGGACGCATGCCCGCGAAGGTTTCTGAGTTAGTAAATCTTATACAGGGTGTTCAAAAAGTCGAACTATACTTGACCTAAATTTGACCTCCGCTGACAATAAAGGTAACATGAAAAAAATGGTCAAGGACACATTTGAACGTGAAAAAAAATTAATTTGACCTTGATATAACCTTGAAGGTCATGGTCAAGGTCAAATCCAATATGACCATTGCGTAGCCCGGAAAAAATACTAAAAGTTTTGTATTAAAAATGTATTTAAACAATGGCGGACGGACAAAATCAATCGACAATCTACCCGTGCGAAGCCGGGACGGGCTGCTAGTACAGAAATAGAATATAGTGTATAGGTATTTATTTACCAGTATGACTCACATTACCATCCGCTAATCAACGATATTGAATATTTCAGTAAGCCACCAGCAAGTAGAACTCACCATTGCTTCATCGTTACAGGAGACGTTCTAAATGATTTCCTTGTTCAGCCGAGCAATAATCCAAATGGTCGTGCAATGCTGAGATCGCGACAACGAGCATCAACTCCCCCGGAGGACACGAAAAGCTGTAACATCAGAAAGACCGTGAAAGGTTAATAAAATTATGGAAAGCGATACCACGAATTTAAGCAAATCCTTTTCATAACATTTTTTGGAAAACTCACCATTGCTTCATCTTTACAGGAGACGTTCAAAATGATTTCCTTGTTCAGCCGAGCAATAATCCAAATGGTCGTGCAATGCTGAGATAAAGCTTTTCGTGTCATCCGGGGGAGTTGATGCTCATTGTCGCGATCTTAGCATTGCACGACCATTTGGATTATTGCTCGGCTGAACAAGGAAATCATTTAGAACGTCTCCTGCAAAGATGAAGCAATGGTGAGTTCTGCTTGCTGGTGGCTTACTGAAATATTCAATATCGTTGGTCAACGGATGGTAATGTGAGTCATACTGGTAAATAAATACCTATACACTACATTCTATTTCTGTATGAATAATATCTTACGTTTCATTCATTTCTAACTCATGAGCGGCACACCAATCGTCCTTCGTCTTTGGCACATTTCTCCATGGAGGCTGACGCACATTGTCGAACTCTTCCGTCATCCATTCATTTAGGGTCGTCTTGCTTCGGCCATAGTCGAAGTGATTTCCATGAAGACTTCAGCATTTTCTTTAATTCTACGAATAATTTTTGTATTATATTGCCTTTGTAAAGTATAAAGAAATTGAATTACTTCAAAACAATTCATTTTTGTTATTCCTCTCGATTTATCGTTACACTTACCCTACTCAAAAATCCTGAGAACTGCCTGGTCACTGTAATTTTCCACGTCGGTTCACTTGTCTCTTATCGTCACTCGTTAATTATTTTACATTTCTCCCAAGATTTATCGCTCTTCCTTCATTACTCCGATTTAACTGTATTTTTACTTTTTATTAATAAGCGCGTCCGAGGGTCGAAATAAACGCGAAGGAAATCGTATCGCGAATGGAAATATTTTATTAACTTTGAAAACCACGTTTTATTTAAAAAAAAAATACAATTACTCTGAAAAATTCCACTTTGTAGACAAACGTATGTGTCAACCGCCATACTTTCTCGTCTGCTAGGTGTTTGCGCCCTAGGGAACTTCTGTCGCGACGATTGACGTCTGCCGGCGATCGACAGAGCCAATCGTTCGGCGTCCTTGCGTCTCCGACCAATAGCGGACAACCTAGAGTCTACAAATCGCTACATACCATATCGTCCTATGTATACAACATACGTGGAGACCCGGTATAGGGATTAATACATTCGATAGAAGTCGATAATATAGGGATTAATACATTCGATAGATCATTATTTACAAATTAACGATTTCGAGGTTAGATGCTTCTATCTCCCGAATTGACAGGTATCCTTACATGTGATGAAACAATTCGTCACAGTCATTGGAAGAGTATACTTAGAGAGTTAAAGGTAAAATGTCTACATGGATTTCTGTAGACGACCAAAATATAAGAAAAATCCGATGGCCTGTAAATTCGAAAGCGGTATGTTTTATTTCTCCAAAATACTAAGGCAAAGTGAAAAATGTAAAGGCTCTCTAGTTTATAAATCCCTTTCAAAATATCACGAGAATAATAATTAATTGGCTCGTAGTATAATATGATGAAAGAGGAAATGGAGATGGTAAAAACGGGCCATACCCAAGTAGTAAAAGAGACTTTAATGTTGTGGTAATAAAAAGCTATTCTTCTACATGTACGTATTCTCCTCATGAATAAATTCCAAAAAGTAGTGAAATCCCCCCACAAAAACAGATTCTCTGAAAAAAAAGGCGGCATGTTCATTCAGTGCCAACAAAAATTGATACGTAAAATATTCCCCAAAAAAGATTTGAAATCAATTAAGATCGCCATGTTCAAGATTTATATATAAAAAGTAAAAGGCATCATTTGAAAGGAAAATTATTGTAAATCAAGTTACTAAAAAATTTGACTAAAAAAACTTATAAACAAATTTTAATACAAAAGAACTTGCCGCGTTTTTTTCCTTCAAAATAAAAAATTCATACAGAATTATACTCGATGTTTATGCACTTATGATTTTAAATAAATTCATACACTTATATGATACCACCAGTATACCGAATGTCGCGCGGGAAACCGATCAGGCGACCTGAATCCCTCAGGAGGCCTTCTGAATTTCTCTGAATTTGACTTCGGCAGTGCAATTTATAAATCATTCTAGCTCCATCCAAGCACTGCCAATTATTCGGTATAGTGGACAAAATATGAAAACTTAAACGCGGTAAGTTCTTTTTTATTAACATTTTTTTTATAAGTTTTTTTAGTCGAGTTTTTTAGTAACTTGATTTACAATAATTTTCCTTTCAAATGATGCCTTTTACTTTTTATATATAAATCTTGAACATGGCGATCTTAATTGATTTCAAATCTTTTTTGGGGAATATTTTACGTATCAATTTTTGTTGGCACTGAATGAACATGCCGCCTTTTTTTTTACAGAGAATCTGTTTTTGTGGGGGTTTAAAATATACTGAACTAACTAAACGTAGAAACTAAGATTATATTAATCTAAGTTAACCAATTCTAATAATGACAGAATTAAGAAAAATAATATATTTCCTCTTTCGTATTATACTGCCAATTTATATACCGACCTGTCAAATGCAATGAATGCAACTGGTTCTTTTTGGAACAACAAATGGATGATCCCTCGTTGGAAAGAAACCTCCTCGGGTTCGCAAACGATCTGTAACAAATTGTAAATTACATAATCATATGCAGCATTTCACTATTTAAAATATGCCGAACTTACTCGAGCGTAGAAATTAAAAAACTATATCTGAGTTAATCAATTCTATTCTAATAATGACAGAATTATTAAAAATGATATATTTCCTCTTTCGTATTATACTACGTTATTCAGCACTTATCTGCCTAATCGGTATCAGTAATTCCTCATTGACCGTCGTTACACCGGAGACGAAGAAGAGATGAAATAGAAGTGAGGTACGTGTACACTTCAAGTTTGACAGGTCGGCGTGTAAATTGGAACTTGTGATAATACGAAAGAGGAAATATATCGATAGAGGAAAATAGTGATAAAGTAATGACTTGATTATTGTGATCCAATTCCATTTCATCTATTCTGCCACGGCTTGTATTGATGACTGATTGTGAGAAGAAAAATCTTCGATTTTTCCCGTGATCGCATGACCCTGAAAACAAAAAATAGAACGAACACAAAGATATTGTCCTTCCATTGAAAGTGAGGTTAAAGCTGTCAGATGGTAATTAAACTTATCTGATGGCAATTCTTCTGAGACCGTCTCCTTTTCTGCTACTTTCTTGATGCACAGGCAACTAGAGAAAAATACCACTGCATCCGTTCACTATCTCGATATGAAAAAAATCCAAACGATTATCAAGCTATCACATTCACCACTATTGAGATTCACTACTCCGATTACACTGAATTTTTACTTTCTATTAACAAGCGCGTCCGAGGATCGAAAAAATGCGAGGGAAATCGTTTCGCGAATGGAAATATTTTATTAATTTTGAAAAACAACTAAACATTCAAGGAATATATTCTCTCACACACTCTCACTACATTTGATGGCGTATGCGTGTGGCCGCATTTGTGTTCACATTTCCGACCATGGCCGAATATCGCCGAAGACAGGCGGAATTTTAGTGACATGTTGACATATATATATCGCCCGAGAAATCGGATTCTCGACTTTTGAGGCGCGAGGGGCGTGGCTTCGCGTTGCTAAGGAAAAATCTCTGTTAATATGTAACTTACAACATTTACTCTGGTCTCTATCGATAGAGAATAGTCGATTTATATGGCGTAACTAAGCATAGTTTTGGTTATAACCGTATATTTACTGAGAAAATTCGATGTTAAAATTGAGGGGTGAAGGGGGCAGACATTTTTCCTGTAAAGATACACGGGTGCTCGCGGCGACAGCGCTGGCGGCGTCGTTCTGACGACTTGAATGAACATGCCGCGAGACACTACCGTGTCTCTTGATAGCCAACCCTGACGACATCCCCCTACACGTATACGAGCATTCTTCAGATTTAAAACTACGGTAACTTCTTTAAATCGCGAATTTAAGGCAAATCACCAAATACATATTTTTTACATTGAGAGAAAAAAATGTTGAAACTTATTATGTTTTCATTACATTACACCTAGGCTCTGAGACTGGGTGGAGCTTAAGTTATTTGTAAGCGCTATAGCACTTTTCGAGTAATTCTGTAGAAAAAGAATTTTCTAAAGATTCTAAGAATTCAAATGTACCGCATACGCCCACTAATAGTATCCCTGCCGTCAGTACGGCCATCTATTGATCGGTAACTGAACTGCATATATCTCGAGGCGCCGAAATTATCGACGTTTAATCGAACATGCAACCTGTCCATAAATCACAACATAAGCAAAAATCATAATCTGTATACCCGGGTTCACGGATTCTGAACACAGTGACTTTTCAAAATGTAATTTTTATACGTAACAGCCAGTTAGCAATTAAGTCTCATACTTTCATTAGCTAATGCGGCCTTTGCCCTGGCTAATGAAAGCATGATAATTAATTATTCATTGGTTACTATATAGAAATATGACATTTTGAAAAGTCACTATGTTCAGAATCCGTGAACCCGGGTGTAGGTGCTCAGTGCCTCACAATCAGTGGTTGTTTCTGTTTCCAAAATACGTATCTGCTGCAAAGTTAATAGGTGACTTCAGGAGTGACGAAGACGAATTAATTTTGGATACACCCATTTCCACGTCACACTCGAGGTAGAGGTACCTCCAGGCTAACGTGGAAATGGGTGTTCTTGCCTTTAGGAGTATCCAAAATTAATTTGTCTGCCCTCCTGAAGTCACCCATTAACTTCGCAGCAGATACGCATTTGGGAAACAGAAACAACCACTGACAATGAGTCACTGAGTAGATACAGGTTATGATTTTTGGTTATGTTGACATTTTATTGGCAGGTTGCATTGCTCGATTAAACGTCGCTAATTTCAGCGCTTCGAGATCTATGCAGTTCGGTTGCCGATCAATAGATGGCCGTATTGACGGCAGGACCACTGGTCCGTGTATGCGGCACATTTGAATGAAGCTCCACCCAGTCTCGGGGCCTGGGCGTAAATACCCGGTATAGTGTGTTAAGGCCTCAAGCATATTTTATAGTTGCCATGAAAGCAGCACTTGAAATATTATAATACATCAAATTATTTCAAATGGTAAATTCAATCATTTTAAATAGTGAATCTCTAACAATAGGCACTTTTTTATAGAAAAATAAGATCTTTTTTCTCCTCACTCATACCCATTTCAAGGCCTTTTCCAGCCTATTTTTAGACCGTAAAATGGCGTTTTTCCTGCGTGACACCGACCAGGAATCCGCAAGCTCTCAAAAGATTGCTTAGTCCGAGGTGGGTCCTTTTTCCAAACTGATAAACGCAACGTGAAATGAGCCGTGTATACTTCTGTTTGTTTCGCTTTGAGAAATGGGCATTCGTGAGAAAAAATAGTATATGTCATTCGGCTGAAATCCTCGGATTTTTAAGACTATATTTAGGTCGTAACACGAGGCATGGTGAGGGTACGAAACTCGTGTTACGATCTAATTACATAAACACAGTCTGAAAATACTCGGATTACCGCCTAATGACATAAGATACGATTAGGTAAAAAATTAATTTATCTGTTCACACCTAATTCTCATCATTGTGCGGGATGCGATTTCTGTTTATATGACCCATTTGTCCCCTAAAGTACATATATACCCCACAAAAACAGATCCTCTATAAAAAAGGCGGCATGTTCATTCAGTGCCAACAAAAAATGATACGTAAAATACTTCCCAAAAAAGATTTGAAATCAATTAAGATCGCCATGTTCAAGATTTATACATAAAAAGTAAAAGGCATCATTTGAAAGGAAAATTATTGTAAATCAAGTTACTAAAAAATTCGGCTAAAAAATTTATTAAAAAATTT
>CAVMBM010000006.1:2500-22235 GCA_963678675.1 Xiphydria camelus
TTTGATCGAACGAACGAAGTATTCACTAAACTGACAAATTTCTAGAAAATCATAAACGGAATCAAGGAATTTTACTTCCAAATTTGACAGTGATAAAACATTAATCGCTGTTTCTCAGAATTTCACATACATTACAAATTCTATTATAGTGCACATTATAGTGCACGCAGTTCGGGTGGTACGTTTCGGCAAACGAGGACTGCTTATGTATTCGCAGTCCTGCACCTTTCCCGGAAGGCTAATTACCGAACGAATTGTAATGAACCACTTCTCGCAGATACCGCTATATTTCGAATGCATTCGAAATGCATTCAGCTTTGTAAAGGAGAGAAATGACGATTTCAATAGATAACCGAATATTTCGGCAAAGGTTCATTCCGATTCGTCCAGTAATTAACCCTTTCAGGAAAGGTGCGGGACTGCGAACTCATTAGCAGCCTGGATTCACCGAAATGTACTGCTTCGCTGATGGCGAGATGAACCCTAGTTTGACGAAGTATTTATGATCGCGATGCTATTGGGTTGGAAAATAAGTTCGTAGCGTTTTATTTTATTTTCTTTCATTTTACAACGATTTGTTTGCTGTCCCGCAAAGTGTTTATATTCATTCGAAAGAGCTCTTTCTGATCTACAAAACTGTTATAATTGTTTATTCGAATAACAATTTTTTATTATTTTTCAGGCTTAGAAATGGAATATCCAAGAGGAAAAAATCAGAATTTTCGACATCTTTTTTATCAAAGACTCGCTTATAACACCTTATACCTGCCGTATACGGCAGTTTTTTGACCTCGATGAAAAGCGAAGAAAAGCAGATGTCGAAACTGCTGATTTTTGCCCCCTGGATATTCCATTTCTAAGCCAGAAAAATAACAAAACGTGTGGCCGCCACACGCGGAAGAAGCGAAACTTCGATACCAGTTTCTCTGAATTTCATTCCGGTGGTATTAGTTTCAATTGGCTCTATACAAGTCTTTTACTATGCTTCTTCATAGAGCCAATTGAAACTAATACCACCGGAATCAAATTCAGAGAAACTGGTATCGAAGTTTCACTTCTTCCGCGTGTGGCGGCCACACGTTGTGTTATTTTTTTTTCACCCTCAACTATGCTCAGATCCAGCAATGTGTGATTGTGTGAATTTAATTCTTTCTCTCCATCCTCGATTTCGTTCTGTACTAGTTTTAGGTAGTACCTTCATCATCGCTTTCTTTACACGTTGCCTCTCACGAAACTCTTTTGCCCGTTGTTTTCCTGTTTTTGCCATAATAATTTTAATATAACACACACGCTAAAGAATGTTCAGTGTTCATTGACGTTTACGAAATGGAAAATTTATTTAACATGTTGCCTGTCACTGTACTATTTCGACCGTTCTGTGGCCTTTTTTGCAATAATAATTATACATTAACACACACACACACGCGCGCGCGCGCGAAAGAATGTACATGCACGGTGGTTACTCGAGAAAAGTCGCGACTCCGATCGCAGACTACACGAGCTCCGCATGGCCGGCCACTCGACGCGGTAAAAACGGTTTCGTTACGATTTTCGTCTCCTCGGGCGCGCATTCAGTACCCTCCGCAAAGAAGTTTCACTTCAATAAAAAATTTAATTATTCGAAATAACAATTATAACAGTTTTGTAGAGCAGAAAGAGCTCTTTCGAGTACATATAAATATATTGCCAAACAACAAAATAGATCGTTGTAAAATAAAAGGAAACATAATTGTGCGACGGAACAGTCTCGGCGACGCGAGTATCGGCCACTTGAGCATGCCGGTCGCAGGAGTATAATATATAGCATCATCGACGAAAGTCGCGTCGCGTGGTGTGTGTACACTCGTCGAGTATCGGATACCTGCGTAGCATTGTGTGCGAAGGGCCTAAGTGGAATGGGGCAGGGTATGAGTGAGGCACGTACGGTAGCGCTAGAGTGTGTGGGTTTCGTTACGGTTTTTGAGGAATTTTCGTTGCATACCGCGCTTTTAGTCCCCTCAACAAAGAAGTTTCACTTCAAAAATTGATTTGTAGAACCCCCCCAAGGTGGTGCCCGAGTATTTGGCATTCGGCGAGTAGGCCGAGCGACCGCTTGGCGAATGCCGAGTAGTGTATATGGGTTGCTCGCTGTTTGTCAATGGCCAAATGAGGCGCCTAGATGCAAAACCAGATATTTCCTTTGTAAGTGAAACTGAGAAAATCGCGAAAACCTGTCATTTTCGCAATAAATTGTCCATTTTTCTATTATTGCTACATAGAGGGTTAAAAAATGTGACAGTTGTTAGTGTTTTCTTGAAAACCGTAGATTTCTATCGAAATTTAGAGCCATTATCATGAAAAATAAAATGAATATACCTGGGTTTGAAAGTAAGAATGTTATTAATTGTTAAAGTTATACGCGGCGTATTTTCCTCTGGACTAATCTACACCACTATGAGAGATAGTCAGGTTGTCGAGGGAGAATAAATGGATATAGCTTTATTCTTACAACTTGTCTCTATGACGGTTCTTACTGAACTAATCCACGCCGGGCACGCAGGCCGACGCGTCATACGCACTCGTGTGGCGCGTCGAGCGCACTCGTGTGGCGTGTCGAGCGCACTCGTGCGGCGCGCATGCGCACCGCGGAGAAATATGTGAAGCTTACTTCAACATTAATAACTATTTTTAAACTTCGCTTGTCTAATAATTTGCTATTAGCGTTAGTATAGATCTATTTTGATAGGCACTTTGCAATAATAAGTGAAGGTTTTTTGAAGTGAAACTTCTTTGCTGAGGGGACTAAAAGCGTGGTATGCAACGAAAATTCCTCAAAAACCGTAACGAAACCCACACACTCCAGCGCTACCGTACGTGCCTCACTCATACACCGATCTCCACCCTGCCCCATTCCACTTAGGCCCTTCGCACACGACGCTACGCAGGTATCCAATACTCGACGAGTATACACACCCCACGCGACGCGACTTTCGTCGGTGTGATGCTATATATTATATTCCCGCGACCGGCATGCTCAAGTGGCCGATACTCGCGTCGCCGAGACTGTTCCTTCGCACAATTATGTTTTCTTTTATTTTACATCGATCTATTTTGTTGTTTGGCAATATGTTTATATGTACTCGAAAGAGCTCTTTCTGCTCTACAAAACTGTTATAATTGTTATTTCGAATAATTAAATTTTTTATTATTTTTCTGGCTTAGAAATGGAATATCCAGGGGGCAAAAATCAGCAGTTTCGACATCTGCTTTTCTTTGCTTTTCATCGACGTCAAAAAACTGCCGTATACGGAGAAGGTGTTATAGGCGAGTCTTTGATAAAAAAAGATGTCGAAAATTCTGATTTTTTCCTCCTAGATATTCCATTTCTAAGCCTGAAAAATAATAAAAAATTGTTATTCGAATAAACAATTATAACAGTTTTGTAGATCAGAAAGAGCTCTTTCGAATGAATATAAACATTTTGCGGGACAGCAAACAAATCGTTGTAAAATGAAAGAAAATAAAAGAAAACGCTACGAACTTATTTTCCAACCCAATAGCATCGCGATCATAAATACTTCGTCAAACTAGGGTTCATCTCGTCATCAGCGAAGCAGTACATTTCGGCGAATCCAGGCTGCTAATGAGTTCGCAGTCCCGCACCTTTCCTGAAAAGGTTAATTACTGGACGAATCGGAATGAACCTTTGCCGAAATATTCGGTTATCTATTGAAATCGTCATTTCTCTCCTTTACAAAGCTGAATGCATTTCGAATGCATTCGAAATATAGCGGTATCTGCGAGAAGTGGTTCATTACAATTCGTTCGGTAATTAGCCTTCCGGGAAAGGTGCAGGACTGCGAATACATAAGCAGTCCTCGTTTGCCGAAACGTACTACCCGAACTGCGTGCACTATAATGTGCACTATAATAGAATTTGTAATGTATGTGAAATTCTGAGAAACAGCGATTAATGTTTTATCACTGTCAAATATTTGGAAGTAAAATTCCTTGATTCCGTTTATGATTTTCTAGAAATTTGTCAGTTTAGTGAATACTTCGTTCGTTCGATCAAAGTTACTTCGTATACTGAGAAAAGAGTTTATTTCAGATTAATAAGTGTATACTTAATTATGGCGGAACAAATATTTTGTTAGACCAAGTAAGTAAATATACTGGGTGATTCCTTAATATTGAGACAAACTTCAAGGATGGGTTCCTTGGATGAAAATAAGAAAAGAAAAAAAAACAAACAAAACGTGTGGCTGCCACACGCGGAAGAAGTGAAACTTCAATACCAGTTTCTCTGAATTTGATTCCGGTGGTATTAGTTTCAATTGGCTCTACGAAGAAGCATTGTAGAAGACTTGTATAGAGCCAAATATTTTTATTCAAGTACTTTGTTCATTTTACAATAAATATTAAAAACGTTAAACAAATCTATTATCATCCTCTTGAGGCTCATAAATTATCGCTATTCTCATTAAATGATTAAAATTAATTTAACTTAACTATGTAATTATCAGGCCAAACAACAACAACAATCACTTCAGGTCTGATGTTTCGGGTCCTCTTCGAACCCTCTTCAGACGTAATGACCCACAGATGCTTGAATTCTCTATTTATATCACTAACAACCGTTATCCCCTCCCTTCCCTACTTATATTACTTTCTTCTTCTACTACAGGCAACATAAGTATTAGGTACCTTAAGAATTTAAATGATTATGAATACATTTTTATTTATATAAATAAACCTTCATAATCGCTATTCTCATTAAATGATTATAAATAAATAGGACGCACCGGTGCGCACCTAACGTGTTAACAAAAACAATACTGATTCCTGATTTAGTAACGACTTGACTGGAAAGCGGATATAACCGGTTTTGATTATTACATATGGCAAGCGTATGGAAAATATCTGATCTTGTACGTTGCTGGATATATTATCTACATTTGGATGTTTTATATGGTTGGGTATAACTTGTTTTCAACTTCAGGAAAATATTTAATGTTTAGTATGAGAAATATCTTTTTTTTAGAGTTGGCTATACTAATGGTGCCCATCCACGTACAGGCGGACTGCAGTCCCGGACTGTGAGCGATCCCGCCTGCAGTCCAAATTTCGCCATACACGTACAGTTCGCCTGCAGTCCGTCGCCTGCAGTCCGTCGAAACTGTTAGAAAACTGTACGTGTGTGGCGGTTGATCTGCAGTCCAGGCCTGTCGTGCTAAACTTTCATTGATATAAAAAATTGTCTATCAGTTGCACTCCAGGGGCACCTGTACGGTACCCGGGCGGTTCGACGCTCTCATTCCACGGGCGGTTGATCCTTCCACTCGAGCGGCGCCTCTATAGCATTCGGGCGGTTTGGTACACGATATGTTTTATTTCCGATCTGCGAAAAGATTAGCGGTGCTGCTACAGTGCCGTCTACATATAAAAAACGGAATCTGCAGGAACAGTAAAAACGAGAAAATTGATGCTGCAGTCCCGAACTGCGAGCGATCCCGCCTTCAGTCCAAATTTCACCATACACGTACAGTTCGCCTGCAGTCCGTCGCCTGCAGTCCGTCGAAACTGTTGGAAAACTGTGCGTGTGTGGCGGTTGATCTGCAGTCCGGGCCTGTCGTGCCGAACTTTCATCGATGTTAAAAATTTTCTGTCAGTTCAGGGGGGAGGAAAGGTGATGGAGGGGGTGGAAAGAGGGAAGGGAAGGGGAGCGGCGGCGGCGGCTTCGCCCTGGCTGGCAGACGATTGGTGGGGGACGGAGTTTTGAGCCGATCGTCGATCCGAAAAACTATTTTATATACTTAATATAACTAGCTGACCCGGCGAACTTCGTACCGCCTCAGAATCAATAAATGTTGTGTTAACTTAAAAACGAAATGTATTTTAATTATATTTACTAATTTAATTCACTTTACAGCAAGGCATTTGCTTTATTGAAACGAATCTATATATTCTGCTATTCATCGCGGAGACAAATCCAAGAGTCAAAAGTCATAAAAATCTGTCCAGCCGTTCTTTAGTTATAAATTGTGTAACTAACCCGACTTTATTTTATATATACAGATAAAGAGATTTTTGTTACCAATAAAGGTACCTACTTCTCGAGTTTGCTAAGGTGAAATCAGAAAAACGACTAATCTTCTTTGAATTTATCATTTCGAAGTTCTTTCGAAAAGTCAGTTGGTCTAGCTTGTTTTGGACCACAGGTGACGTACTCGTAATCAGTTTCGAAACCTCCTCGCAACGAACGCTCGTAATCTTTGACTGAAGGCAGAGAATACCGATGAAAAACTATATGTACACGTGGAGCATCAGAACTGTATAGAATTTGTAGAATTTTCTTTGAAATATTGCCGAACGACTTTGGCACATCTTTAATACGACGAATTAAAAAAAAAATCCATTAACAATTACGACATCGATTGCGGGAGGTAACGTACTGTCATTTCGCAAAGTTTTCGTCATCCTTCAATTTCTGAGCCGTTGAAATGTGAGAAACGCGGTATTGCATCATACACAGTCAAACAGTGGTATCTACAATAACCGTCGGTGCACATACCGCTTTTTACCTATGCAGTTAGCATATACCGCATTTAGATTATCGGAATGTTAAAGGGTATAGCCGGATAAGCATATGAAAACTACCCCCGCTTGAATTTCTCGCTTGAATTAAAAAGGAAGAAATCGTACTATTTGAATTCCCACTTCTTAATTTGATAAGAAATACAACAACCGCTTGAAGCACTGATCGATTATCATTATCGCGCATAGAAGGAAGCATATTTCGTATTTCATTTATATTCTTATTATTAATTCTTATAATTCTTATAATTACTTATTATTCCTATAAGTAAAGAATCGCGGCCTCCAGCAAGATTATCTAACAATTTTTGTAGATCAGAGGTTTCTACAAAACTTGAATTAAAAATCACTTTTAAAAGGAACAGATCGTCTTCGTAGAACTTTTCTTTGATCAAATGATTTTTGTAGCATCGATTTCCAATAGGAATAAATACTCTTTGTTTAATATACGATTGCTTTCGAGCTTCAAAAGGAATGACAGTTAATAATTCGATACGTTCGGATTGAATCTCTTCATTTCCACGATATAAATTAAATTCATAATCAGGATCATCTGTACATTGGCATTCTTTTACCTAAAAACGTTGCCGATTTCTCGTATGTCGATAACTTAACAACATAATTATAAGGAACAAAATAAGCTTCCATTTTCTCACAACCATGTTAAATATTAGACATAAGGGGTATAGATGCAAAACCCGCCAAGTTAATTTTTGTCAAATTTGAGGTAGATACGGGAATTTGTTCTTTATAAGTACGTGCATAAGGTCGAACATAATTTAGGTGCAAATTCCACATTAAACCGTTAATAATAATATAAGGTAGAAAATACGCTTGCCAATGTAAGGCAATGGCCGTCTGCACCAGTTTTTGACGTTTCCTGTGAATTGCTATAAATGTGACTCTTGGCGGGTTTGGCATCTATACTCCTCATATATTTTTTCTTCCGAACACAGTTGATCGAACTGAACTGACTCATGAACTGTGCGTGTATGGCGAATCATCCGGCGGCCTGCAGTCCCTGGACTGTCCGGCGACGGCCTGCAGTCCGCAGAACTGTGCGTGTGTGGTCAATGACAGTTCGGGACTGCAGATCAGAACTGTCAGTCCACGGACTGCAGTCCGCCTGTACGTGGATGGGCACCATTATAATCGACACGTTATTTATCAGAGTAAAATATCCATAAGTATATTTACCGCGAAAATTTGAAAACTGGATATATGTCTGGTTTTGCATCTATGCGCCTCAAATGTAGTGCTCGTTCAATGTTTGCCTGTTCTCGTAGTTTGTCGATTTTTTGTGGCACATCAAAGCAAAAGAATAGTCGTAAACACAGTGTGCCGTCGCAAGATAAACGGAATTCGGAAGGTCGGTTCTTACCACTTCATTATAATCGCCAATCTAGAAATCATAATAAATAATGCTACATTTCAACAATCATTTATAGTGGCATGACAACGTGAACTTGTTCTGAGACAGCTCCTATCGCATGAAATACTTGTGATTACCCTATACATATATCTCTTTGAACACGAAGGGGTTCTACAGGAAAAGTACGAAATCAGCATTAGTAATCGAAATTCAAAAAGTATATGCACGTGGAAACAGCACTTTTCAGGAAATAATAAAATCGAATCATTCGAAAGTTTGTATTTTCGATGGAATGTCACTAGTGCATACAATTCAATTTCAAAAATTAATACTTTCGGAGATTTTGCCACTGCATTTTTCAAGCTTATACAGAATCTTTCATACTAGCGATTCGTCAAAAGAATTGACGTCATCTTCGATAGATACGAAGCCGTTTCTATTAAGTACGTTGAGTCGCAATTGCGATCAAAAGGAACGAAACCGAAGCAAATTATTATATCAAGTCCTTCAACCAAAATCCCGGCCGACTGCAAAGATTTTTTTCTTCTCAAAACAAACTGCAGCTTATTCAATTTCTCTGCACGTATGCTCCAACTTTTTTAAACATCAATGCTGTATCATCAATAGCAGTATCTATTTGAATGGGTGTTGCGAGAAACGGTTTATCACGACTCGTCCGGCTCGGGAAAAGTGGGGAACTGCGAACTCATTAAGGCCTCTGCCTACTACACAGTAACATACTAGGACCGTAACCATATCGACACATGCAACCAAATATTCTTTATATGGTTTAGTGTCAGACAACACCCACTAGACCGTTCCTTCACCGGCCGGGCAGTAGCATAGTAGTGACCGGAGTGCTTCCTTTCGTGCCTGACACGTTCCTGTTACGATCAGGGTATGGTACGGTGTAGTAGGCAGAAGCCTTTAGGCGCCTAGATTCGTGGATACAAACCGCCTGCCTTGTCATTGTGACCGACGCTCTATGGGCGGAAACGCTGAAAATCTGGCCAAAAGTCTTTTTTTCAACTTTACGTAAACATATTTTAATGTGTGTACATTACAAGTAAACAGTCCAAAGCTCACGAATCTTCATTTTAGAAGTTTATTTGCGCGCCACATTTGTTTATACACGTCATGAAAAGTTGTACTTTTGGTCGGTGGTCAGTTAGCTTGAGGAGTTCGCCGAGCGTACACAACTTTGCAGGTCTGGCGTTGTTGTCTTTTTTATAATTTTTACATGCAGGTAACAGGGATATCAACCTTAAGGTATGTTCTTGTAATAAACATAAACAGAAAGCTGCAATGCTATTACTTATTTCTTAAATTACTTTCAACATAATTGAAGTTTATTTGTATATCTGAAAGTAGATTTTAAGATTTAAGTAGATTTTTAAAAATTTGGCCGAGTTTGGCCGGGAAACTATTGTTATGAGTACATTCCCTCTTTATCTGTGAATACCATGCAATTATCTTTTTCTGCGAATATCAGCGATCTTTTGAAAAAATTAGTTTTTTCCACTTTCCGACAAACGATGAAAACGCTGAAAATCTGGCCAAAAGTCGAAAAGTTAACGGATTGATCTGAATTCGGGTACTCGGGGGTTTTTGGGGTCGCTGATTACGAATCCAAGGTCAAAATTTCGAAAAACAGTATGGCGGATCCAATATGGCGGAAAGGTTCCTCAAGAATTGATCGAACCTGGGTGAAATTGAGTACTCGGGGGCTTTCGGGGTCGCTGATTACGAATCCAAAGTCAAAATTTCGACTGAGTCAGACTGACGGACAGACTGAGGGGTTCTGTTATTCCATAAAATAACTTTGTCCTTTGAGTACAAAGGAAGAGGTATACACGTGGTTGCAAATAGTGGTTCAATAGATGACCGATCGGGAAACCCTAATGAGAGTACAGTGTATAAATTCGTAGTCAGCGACCCCAAAAACCTCCAAGTGCTCAATCTCACCCAGATTCGATCAATTTTTGAGGAACCTTTCCACCATACTGGATCCGCTATATTGTTTTTCGAAATTTTGACTTCTCGGATTCGTAATCAGTGACCCCAAAAACCGTTGAGTACTCAATTTCACCTCGATTAAGACACGTTTTCGACTTTTGGCCAGAATTTCGGCGCTTCCGCCCATAGTGCGACGGTGGGATTAACTCTAGATTAGCGATAAAAATGAAGTGGTAAGAACCGACCTTTCGAATTCCGTCTATCTTGCGACGGCACACAGTGTTTACTTCTGTTGCTTTGCTTTGATGTGCCACGAAAACCGACAAACTACGGGAATCGAGCACTTGCTCGGCATTCGCAGAATCGTCGTATTGTTTTTCATATTTGCTATTTCCGGCCATTTCGAGTGTGCATCGATTATCGCTAGGAACATATGTAAGTCCATGGAATGGGCCTAGGACGTCAGCATGTATTCGAAACCAAGCTTGTTCCGGTCATCTCCACGGCGTTAAGGTTACCCGTGGTGGCGCTCTACCCTTCTCGAGACATGCTTCGCAGGACTTCGCCATCTCCTCGATATCGCTGTCGAGTGATGGCCACCATACATATGATCGCGCGATCTGTTTCTCCCTGACAATCCCGAAATGACTGGCGTGCAACTCCTCCAGAATAGCTGCTCTCAATTCTCACGGTATCACAACTCGCGCGCCCCACAATAGACAATCTCCCTCAATACTTAGCTCGTTTCGACGGCTATAATATTTACTCAATTCCGAATCTAACTTTTGTATCTCTCGCGGCCAACCCTCCAGGATTGCTCGTTTAACCCGGTTACAAATTAAATCGCGTTTCGAGGCCTTCGCGACAATTTTTGAATCGATTAGCCCTCCAGATTCCAACACTTTGAGATGCGAAATACCCGAGACTTTGACTTTATCGGTCGCTGCTATTGGTATAGGTAGTCGACTCAACGCATCTGCTAACGCATTCTTTTTGGATGTTACGTATTCAGTCGTATACTGGAACGCTGTTAAGAACAAGGCCCACCGTTGCAACCGATCTGCCGCAATAATTGGGATACCTTTTTTTGGTCCAAAAATGAGCGTTAACGGCTTGTGATCAGTCCGAAGAATACAGTGTCGCGCGTACAGATAAATGTAGAATTTCGTCACCCCGTATATGATCGCCGCTGCTTCCCTATGTATAGGAGCATATTTCTCCTCGGCAGTCAATAAAGTTCGCGATGCGAACGCAATCGGTCGTTCTCTTTTGTTTCGGTCTCGTTGTGTAAAGGTGCCGGTAAACACGCGGGATTCGGCGAGTGCCGAGCAATGCTCGTCGATGTCAACGAGGCTTTAAGGTCGAGCCCGAACATTCGGAATTTGGCGAATACCGAGCGACCGCTCGGTGACCACCGAGCGACAGCTCTACCCGGCGAAGACCGAGTAGTGTGGACTCGGAAGGTCGGTTCTTACCTGAGGCTTATAAATAAGTGCAAACTTCTTCAATGTTCTTAAAATGCATGTGAGTTTGGGAGTTATATGCAAAAGTCGAGAGAGCATCCTGAACGAATACTTCGGATGCAGCGTTTACACAGTGCTTCTTTAGTTATAACTGAACGTTATTCCCATACGCATCGATGTAATATTACAAATACATGTTTTCAATTTTTATAATAGCAATGTTCCATCGCACCTTAAGCGGACGTCTATATCGGTTCTTACCGTTCATTATTATCGCGATAATTAAATTTAGAGTTAATCCCGCCATCCGTCGCAATAGCGAGACGAGTGGTATGTTTCGATGATCTAGGCTGTTATTGAGCTTGCAGCCCCGTCAATCTTTCCTGGAAAGGTTAATTATCGGACGTCGCAATTAACGAGTCGCAACGAGCGACAGCTCTACTTGGCGAATGCCGAGCAGTATGGACTCGGAAGGTCGGTTCTTATCACTTCATTATAATCGCCAATCTAGTCGATTACTAATGTTGATTTCGTTTTTTTTTCCTGTAGAATCCTTCAAAGAGATATGTAGGGTAATCAAGTATTTCATGCGATGAGAACTTCTTACTAGTGGGTCAAAAACGTATTTCTTATTTAATTCAAAACGTTCAGTTTCGTACTCTTTTATCATCGATTCTCCAGTTTTTCTAAGCATATGTCAAAAGACATGCGTGGAAAAATGGCGGCAATATGTCTAGAATTTTTCTGTCAGCTCTTTTTTCAATACATTATGTATAATTAATATGATAGCCACGTCCGACACTCAAGTCTTTCGTTATATACACTTAAAATCACTTTTTTAAGCATATGTCAAAAGGCATGCGTGGGAAAATGGCGGCCATTTGCATACAATTTTCCTGCAACTTTCCGACTCAAGTCTTCGTTCCGTCCACATGCCAATTTTATTTTAATGTCTAACACATCAATAATAGTCTATAGTTTCAAAGGCATGCATGGCAAAATAACTGGAAAGTCGAAAAAACATCCGTTAACTTTTACGACTCCAAAATGTACCTACTTATCTATTCGCGCCACTCACATGTCAATATTTTTTTCGTGCTAGTTACGATGTACGTTTCCATACTTATAATAGGCATGTGTGGGAAAATCACTCAAAATCTCGATTTTTTCTTACAAGATTACGCCCTTATTTCAACCCTTCAGCCACCTGCAACACCCATACCTTTGGTTTTCCGAAGCCAGGTTCTATTGAATCATTTAGTGAACAAGGTATGCATAAGAAAATGGGCAACAGACACCTTTTTATTTCTGTTAAGAAAAATCGAATTTTCCATATGTTATCCCCAAGGGCCATTCGTAAATTTCGCTTTATTCTACTCAGCATCGAAGTACTTTTCAATCCTCTTCGAGGCATGTATGCGAAAATGGGGCACCAGAATCTGTCACTATCTGACGGTCTACGAGGCCCGCGTCTGACGGTTTAAAGGTCCCCGTGACCCGTATACCTGAATATAAAAGGGATCAATTCAAAGAGTACATGCATGTGGAAACAACACTTTTCAGCAAATAATAAAATCTAATCATTCGAAAGTTTGTATTTTCGATGGAATGTCACTAGTGCATAAAATTAAATTTCAAAAATATAATACTTTCGGAGATTTTGCCACTGCATACGATCGAAAGGAACGAAACCGAAGCAAATTGTTATATCAAGTCCTTCAACCAAAATCCCGGCCGACTGAAACGATTTTTTTTCTTCTCAAAACAAACTGCAACTTGTTCAATTTCTGTGCACATATGCTCCAACTTTTAAAAAAATCAATGCTGTATCATCAATATCAGTATTTGAATGGGTATTGCGAGAAACGGTTCATTACCATTCATCCGACGCGGGAAAGGTGGGGGACTGCGAACTCATTAGTAGTCTAGATTCGCGGATACAGACCGCCTGCCTTGTTATTGTGACCGATGGTGGGATTAACTCTAGATTGGCGATTATAATGGAGTGGGGTGTGTTTACGACTATTCGTTTCCTTTGATGTGCCACGAAAGACCGACAAACTACGGGAACGGCGAATACTTGGACGAGCACGACATTCGGCCATCGGCGAGTAGCGAGCAACCCGTGTACACATTCGGGTTTCGCCGAGCAGTCGCTCGGTGTTCGCCGAGTACCGAGTGTCTACCCACCCTGTTTGATAACGGGAACCAAGCGAACAATACATTTGGCCATCGGCAAACAGCGAGCAACCCGTGTACACACGCGGCATTCGCCGAGCATTCGCTTAAAGCCTCGTTGACATCGGCGAGTGCCGAGCAATGCTCGCCGATGTCAACGAGGCTTTAAGGTCGAGCCCGAACATTCGGAATTTGGCGAATACCGAGCGACCGCTCGGTGACCACCGAGCGACAGCTCTACCCGGCGAAGACCGAGTGGTGTGGACTCGGAAGGTCGGTTCTTACCTGAGGCTTATAAATAAGTGCAAACTTCTTCAATGTTCTTAAAATGCATGTGAGTTTGGGAGTTATTTGCAAAAGTCGAGAGAGCATCCTGAACGAATACTTCGGATGCAGCGTTTACACAGTGCTTCTTTAGTTATAACTGAACGTTATTCCCATACGCATCGATGTAATATTACAAGTACATTTTTTCAATTTTTATAATAGCAGTGTTCCATCGCACCTAAAGCGGACGTCTATATCGGTTCTTACCGTTCATTATTATCGCGATAATTAAATTTAGAGTTAATCCCGCCATCCGTCGCAATAGCGAGACGAGTGGTATGTTTCGATGAATCTAGGCTGTTATTGAGCTTGCAGCCCCGTCAATCTTTCCTGGAAAGGTTAATTATCGGACATCGCAATTAACGAGTCGCAACGCAATTGAATTTTCCATATGTTATCTCCAAGGGCCATTCGTAAATTTCGCTTTGTTCTACTCAGCATCGAAGTACTTTTCAATCCTCTTCGAGGCATGTATGCGAAAATGGGGCACCAGAATCTGTCACTATCTGACGGTCTACGAGGCCCGCGCCTGACGGTTTAAAAGTCCCCGTGACCCGTATACCTTAATATAAAAGGGGTCAATTCAAAGAGTACATGCATGTGGAAACAACACTTTTCAGCAAATAATAAAATCTAATCATTCGAAAGTTTGTATTTTCGATGGAATGTCACTAGTGCATAAAATTAAATTTCAAAAATATAATACTTTCGGAGATTTTGCCACTGCATACGATCGAAAGGAACGAAACCGAAGCAAATTGTTATATCAAGTCCTTCAACCAAAATCCCGGCCGACTGAAAAGATTTTTTTTCTTCTCAAAACAAACTGCAACTTGTTCAATTTCTCTGCACGTATTCTCCAACTTTTTAAAAAATCAATGCTGTATCAAATTCTATTTTTTGTCACTAACAAGGAAACGTTTCGAGGCCGCCGCTTCCGATCTTGATGAAACTTCGTAAATTTAAAGTTTATCGAAAAATAAGAGACCCTTATTTTTTTATAGCGGCCCAATTTTGGTTTAAGGGGGTGAAATGGACCCCTGAATTTTCACCCCCTTCGAGCTATCTCCGAAACGAAGCGAGATAGATGAAAACTATCAATGTACGTTTTGTTTGGTTTTTTTAGTATAATAAAATCCCCTAAACAGATTTTGAAAAAAAGCATTATTTTTCAAAAAAAAAAAATTTTTTTATCTAAGTTTTCGAAATTTCGGTTTAGTCATGTGGACAAAAATTTAGGAAATTTTATTACAAATTCAACCATGTATGACATGATATATTTCCCTCCTACAGTTTTGCAAATTTCTAACTTTTATGTCTGATAATGAGCGGGCTACCAATGGCAGTGACGGGATAGGTCGGGGGTTATTACTTCTATGTATTTTAATGCCACTTTTCTTTTATTTAATAAAGTTCAACTTCTATGGCTCATAATTATGACAATAATGGTATTCCGTGAAAAAATGTTTCATACAAAGTTGTTTCTTACACCAAGCACACGTAATAACGGCAATATCGCCACATATGTGGCATCGTGGTTCCGAGTCCTGTGCAAAACAAAATTCTACAGGATGTTCAAATTCAGGAGGTCTCCTGAATATATATCCACTCTTGAACCACGAATATTTAATAAAGTTAGTAAACCGTGGTGAAGAAAACTGATTATGAGTAAGAGATTGAAGTTTTAAAATATTATCTCTCGAATGAAGGTTAATATCGTAATTGAAAAGAGTTACAATATCTGAAAACCTCCTTACAAAATTCTTCCACATTCGAAAGCCGTATACGTCTAGCGGTTGAATCAGTCCGGTGGTGCCTTGTGGAATCGTCATTAATATTATTGTCTTGTCTTCTGGTGTAACTTCTCGAACACTTCGCTCACATTGTCCACTCCAAGAGTCCAGCAGTAAGACGCTTGTAGATCCAGTGTTAGGGAAGTAAACTTCTTGCAGCCATGTTTTCATGAGATCGGTTGTAAGTTTCCCAGATTTGGAAGCCATGAAGTATACATTTGGCGGCCTAAACACGGTTTGTTGCACTCGTTCTCCCAATTGCCCACTAGCCTCTTTTAATACCACATAAAGAGGCGACAGTAGTTTTCCATCAGCAGATATGGTGGGTTGTATAGTATAGCTGTGGGTTGTAGAAGATATTGATTGTACCACAGCTTCAATTTTTTTTTGCCCCGATGTAGCTAAAGTTCGGCCAGAATGTATTTCTAAATTAAATCCACTCTGATCAGAGTTAAATACATTTTGTGGTCCATATTGTGTAATGAGTGGCTTCACTTGTTCTACGAAGGCATGGCTTCGTACTTTCAAACTTTCCTCACCCTCAACGTTTTTTCTCGTTACAAACTTTGTGATCTTTCGAGAGACAATTCTATATGCTTTCTTGAATGACCTCAACCATGTTTGACTTGCTTTGAAGGTTGGAAGATTCTCTACTTCTTTTGCTTGTAAAGCCCATCGTTTAAGGTCTACATTATGTACTATTATTTTCGATCTAATAGCTTCTACAAATTTATCAAAAGTATATTTCGCTATGCGTATTAATTTATCATTTTGAGTACCCCCCTGTCCTACTTGCGCAGCCCATCTTCGTAATTGTCTATCAGATTTCACTTTTTTAAACTGATGTTGAACTGCTGCTACGGTTCGACGTCTTTTCTTCCCACTGTTCCAGTAATCTATGGCACTTTGTTTATATTCAAAGCTAACCGCTTCTTCATCGGGTGTACAGGGATATGGTTCTGGAGGTATAGAGGTTTCTACGTGAGGAACATCCTCGACATCCGATTCCAGCCAGTCAGTATTAACAGCGTGCATTTCACTATCCTCGATTGAATCTTCCTATTCCAATTTATTTTCATGTTCGACTCGAAATGATGAATCCTCCATGCTACGTATAATAATATTTTGTAATAAATCTTTCAATTGCACTTCTGCACTATTCATTGGAGTTTCTCTTCCATTTGGTACACTGAAAACGGCCACCAATAAAGTTAACACATTGATCGGATTTATAATTGCCATAATAATAATATGAACTGCTGTGCACCATAGAAACTGAATATTCAGACTAAAAAGCTTTCTCTTTCGCTTCCTTATATATAATGAAGTCGCCTCACAAGAACGAAACAGACTGGAGAGGGTGGGAGGTCCGACTTCCCAAAAAGGGGCCATCAGTCTCGGAGTCCGCGTACGAAACTCGAGAGCGCGTACGAAAATATTTTTACATGGGCACAGAGCCAACTAATAATAAAGCTTGTCCAAAGAACTAAACTCCCTCTTTCGCATCACCGGGGCCATATAAGGCAACCCTACAAATAACAGGAATGTTGTTTACGGCATTTTCGAGGAGTATATATACAGGGCCGAGAAGCAAAGAGCTTCAGTTTCATTGGCTGCGTCTATCATTCAAGTGATGGGTTCAAACGAGTTACCGACTTTTGAGAAGATCGTGGAGGATCTTAAAAATGGGCACATACCATTGCCGTCTCCCGGGAAATCGCTGGATCTGACATTCCGCACAACAGGACCATCCATGGCCGAAGTAGAACGAGAGCTGCAAGAATGTGAGGAGTACTGGAGGAAACAGTACGCGAAGAAGAAAAGTAAAGAAAAAAATGATTCCAACAAAAAACTATAAAAATTCAGACAATTTTATCTAACCTGTGAGTGAATTATTAGTTACTTACACACAAACAGAAAATAATATAAATAAATTAACGGTCGGATTTATTAATAAGATTTCTGAACAATTTTTGTCCATTTTATTTTGATAATATTCCGCTAGACGTATACGGCTTTCGAATGTGGAAGAATTTTGTAAGGAGGTTTTCAGATATTGTAACTCTTTTCAATTACGATATTAACCTTCATTCGAGAGATAATATTTTAAAACTTCAATCTCTTACTCATAATCAGTTTTCTTCACCACGGTTTACTAACTTTATTAAATATTCGTGGTTCAAGAGTGGATATATATTCAGGAGACCTGAATTTGAACATCCTGTAGAATTTTGTTTTGCACAGGACTCGGAACCACGATGCCACATATGTGGCGATATTGCCGTTATTACGTGTGCTTGGTGTAAGAAACAACTTTGTATAAAACATTTTTTCACGGAATACCATTATTGTCATAATTATGAGCCATAGAAGTTGAACTTTATTAAATAAAAGAAAAGTGGCATTAAAATACATAGAAGTAATAACCCCCGACCTATCCCGTCACTGCCATTGGTAGCCCGCTCATTATCAGACATAAAAGTTAGAAATTTGCAAAACTGTAGGAGGGAAATATATCATGTCATACATGGTTGAATTTGTAATAAAATTTCCTAAATTTTTGTCCACATGACTAAACCGAAATTTCGAAAACTTAGATAAAAAAATTTTTTTTTTTTAAAAATAATGCTTTTTTTCAAAATCTGTTTAGGGGATTTTATTATACTAAAAAAACCAAACAAAACGTACATTGAAAGTTTTCATCTATCTCGCTTCGTTTCGGAGATAGCTCGAAGGGGGTGAAAATTCAGGGGTCCATTTCACCCCCTTAAACCAAAATTGGGCCGCTATAAAAAAATAGTGGTCTCTTATTTTTCGATAAACTTTAAATTTACGAAGTTTCATCAAGATCGGAAGCGGCGGCCTCGAAACGTTTCCTTGTCAGACTAATACCACGGTTGCGCAAACAGTCGCACAACCGTGGTATCCCGGTGAAATAGGGCCCTAATAGTAAGGGACCCCTCATAAGAAAAAAAATTGATTACCACTCCTCTGAAACTTTGTGAGCAGCTTCATTTTGCCGAGTCTGCCAGCTTTTTTATCTGCGAAAAGTCTGGATTCCGCCGGGGTTTCGAGTTGTTAATTAACAAACTTGTGATATTTATGAATTTTGTTTATTGATGACCAATAAGCTGATTCTTTGTCATAAGTAAGATAAAATAATATTTATGAAATCAAACGGTAATATTGTCCGACAAGTTTTCTGCCGGGTATGTCCAGTCCGACACTCTGAACATGTTATTTTTATGAAGCATGTTGACATCATTACCAACATTAATTTTTTTTTCATTTTGTGTGAATTAAGTTTACAATGCAGTGGTATCATTGTCCGACAAAATAATTGCCGGATATCTGTAAAAAATGTAAAAGACGTGTTAGAATATTTTCCATGTTGATCTCTCGTTGGGGATTGAAGTGCAAAGGATAAATAAAAGTTTGTCTTATGTATTTTCATCCGCTGAATAGGAATATCGCTATTGATTTTGCGTTTTAGTGATATATTATTGTTTAAAACGCATTTGTTGAAACGTTATGAAAAAATGTAAATTTTGTTTTAAAAAGTGCATACTTATATTACCTGGGCCATTTTAAAAAGAAAAGGTCTTACGATTTTTTGCACAAATTCATATTTACGAAGTTACAGTAGTTTGAAAGTTGCAAAAAGTGCATTTAGAGTTAACTTTAGTTAGAGAGAGAGAGAGAGAGAGAGAGAGAGAGAGAGAGAGAGAGAGAGAGAGGGAGAGGGAGAGGGGGAGAGGGAGAGGGAGAGGGAGAGGGAGAGAGAGAGAGAGAGAGAGAGAGAGAGAGAGAGAGAGAGAGAGAGAGAGAGAGAGAGAGAGAGAGAGAGAGAGAGAGAGAGAGAGAGAGAGAGAGAGAGAGAGGGCGAGAGGGAGGGGGAGAGGGAGGGGGAGAGAGAGAGAGAGAGAGAGAGAGAGAGAGAGAGAGAGAGAGAGAGAGAGAGGGAGGGAGAGAGGGAGAGGGAGAGGGGGAGAGGGAGGGGGAGAGGGAGGGGGGAGAGGGAGGGGAGAGGAAGGGGGAGAGGGAGAGGGAGAGGGAGGGGGAGGGGGAGA
>CAVMBM010000007.1:0-19428 GCA_963678675.1 Xiphydria camelus
GATGTACGTTTCCATACTTCCAATAGGCATGCGTGGGAAAATCACTCGAAATCTCGATTTTTTTTTTACAAGATTACGCCCTTATTTCAACCCTTTAGCCACCTGCAACACTCATGCCTTTGGTTTTCCGAAGCCAAGTTCTATTAATTAATCATTTAGTGAACAAGGCATGCGTGCGAAAATGGGCAACAGGCACCCTTTTATTTCTGTTCAGAAAAATCGAATTTTTTATATGTTATCCCCAGGGTCCATTCGTAAATTTCGCTTTATTCAACTCAGCATCGAAGTACCTTTCAACCCTCTTCGAAGCATGTATGCGAAAATGGGGCACCAGAATCTGTCACTATCTGTGACGGTCTATACAATTAATTCACGAAATCTCACGCTCTGTCTCAAAATCGATGATCCAATTGAATTAAGTCAAAATTGATCGGTGTAGATCGGTGTAGATCGGTCTAGATCGGTCTAGATCGGTGTCGATCGGTGTAGATCGGTCTAGATCGGTGTAGCTCCGAATGCGGATCGACCGCTCGAGCGGATATCGAAAGATGCTCGAGCGGATATCGAAAGATGCTCGAGCGGATCTCGAGCGGATCTCGGACGACGCTCGAGCTGAGCTCGAGCTGAGCTCGAGCGACGGTCGAGCGGATTATCTAAAGACGATCGGGCGGACCTCGAACAATAAGGCCATGTATCCAACGGATCGCTTTATGAGTCAGGGATCAGGTCTCCCCGATCGGTCATCTATTGAATTTGTCATTCTCTAATTTACAAGACGGATTTAGTATTTCACTTATAGCGGTATCGATTAAAATTTCCGGGAAAGGTGCGGGACTCCAAGCGCGTTTGCCGCTTTCGCCGAAATATACCATTTGCCGAGTATGATCCGAGGTAATTTAGTGTCTACACGAAGCAGACGCAGTTTGGGACGAGGCGCCTTTGAGAATCGCCAAAAACCAACAGCACGCCGGATCGCACCCAGGCTCCCCGGGTAGAGGCAGCCTCGCCTCGTAGGGATCGCAGGTATCGACTTTTTGCGAGGCACGCCTCGCGAGATATCCTCGCAAAGTCGATACACACCTTTAGATTTCGAGGAACCGTTAAGCGCTACGAGTTTTTTCCTCTCAATTGCTACGAGTTTTTCCTCTCATTATTTCTTTCGGCATATAGGTTAATTGAGCCGAGCTGTAAAGGTTGTAATCACGGGGAGTGTAATGTAACATAATCTGATTACACAGGATTATATTTATGTGTGCATACGCGTATGTGTATGAAGAGAAGAAAGTCTGAGAGAGAGAGAGAGAGAGAGAGAGAGAGAGAGAGAGAGAGAGAGAGAGAGAGAGAGAGAGAGAGAGAGAGAGAGAGAGAGAGAGAGAGAGAGAGAGAGAGAGAGAGAGAGAGAGAGAGAGAGAGAGAGAGAGAGAGAGAGAGAGAGAGAGAGAGAGAGAGAGAGAGAGAGAGAGAGAGAGAGAGAGAGAGAGAGAGAGAGAGAGAGAGAGAGAGAGAGAGAGAGAGAGAGAGAGAGAGAGAGAGAGAGAGAGAGAGAGAGAGAGAGAGAGATGAGAGAGAGAGAGAGAGAGAGAGAGAGAGAGAGAGAGAGAGAGAGAGAGAGAGAGAGAGAGAGAGAGAGAGAGAGAGAGAGAGAGAGAGAGAGAGAGAGAGAGAGAGAGAGAGAGAGAGAGAGAGAGAGAGAGAGAGAGAGAGAGAGAGAGAGAGAGAGAGAGAGAGAGAGAGAGAGAGAGAGAGAGAGAGAGAGAGAGAGAGAGAGAGAGAGAGAGAGAGAGAGAGAGAGAGAGAGAGAGAGAGAGAGAGAGAAGAGAGAGAGAGAGAGAGAGAGAGAGAGAGAGAGAGAGAGAGAGAGAGAGAGATGAGAGAGAGAGAGATAGGTTATTTCTTTTTTCCTATTAAGCGGGCTGGTTCGAGTTGAATAAATTAGCACTCGGTTATTTCTTGGATGCTGGCACAACTGCCATGCGATTGTACACACGCGTTTAATAAATAAATTTATATTGAAAAAATCTGTTTGAGGCGTATAAAGCGTTTCTTAAATTTTAAGAAGAGTATCAATAAAACTATATATTAAAATACCGATGACATTTCAGTTGTAGAAAAATATTATTGAAATATCGAGTTCTCTCTGCATGCCCCATTGTGAGTAGACATTAGTCTGAATGTTCTCATTAATCAATCAGGCGCGTTTCGATTTATTTTCGAATAATATCGATTTTATCTTTGTCACTTAATTATATTTTAGCTTGTTATAAACACAACGATTTTTTATACAGGGTGATTCGAAATGGGCGCACTTCCTCTCGTAGAGAGATTCTTCGCAAACAACTGAACCGAAAGTTCCTGTACAAAATTGTTGTGCTCCGCTTAGTTTACAAGATAATCCAGTTCGAAAATATCCAATCCAAAGTCAGATTCAAGGGACAAGATTTTAGACGGCAGCGAAACTCGCAGTAGTTATTCCAGCGTGCCTCCTCTGCAGCCTAGAATTTTGAAATCAATCATCGGAGCGGCGGAAGGCACCCTAATATTCGAAAAGCACCACCTGAGTCGTAAAAAAATTCACCAAATTTGTGCGGAGCACAAAAATTTTGTACAGGAACTTTCGGTTCAGTTTTTTGCGAAGAATCTCTCTACGAGAGGAAGTGCGCCCATTTCGAATCACCCTGTATATTACTCCTTGATTATCTCTGCATGCACGATCAGACAGTTGATTCAAATTTTTCATGCTAATTATCCGCAACAGATCATATAATAGATATAAGAGCTCGCTAGACTACAAAACAATGTGATCATTCTTGTAGAATCCTTTTTGTCTCTAGGAGTACAAGAAATGTGCATGTTTTCGACTATATTCAATATATTACAGATCTAAAGTCTCGTAAAAATTGCTTACGAAGACGTTACGCTTGAACTTTCGGAAAAGAGATGCGCCTCTTTTTTAAACTTCATAAAAAAAAAATATCGTAAACGTATCAGAATGGCTGACCTCTCCACCTTAACTCAGCAACTATTCGGTTTCCTTAACTCCACATCGTACAGCTCCATGTCAATAGTACGGTACTAAAATACCTCACTTCTTTTTCTTTTTTATACCGAATCATGATACTCACTATACAAGCACGAAATTTCGGAAGATCGATTCAAACCTCTTAATAGTATCGATCATAAATAACTCGCCGACTATAATTAATCGCGTCATCGGAGAGGCGGTTTGTGGGGATCGTGTAGGGATCCCGCACGCTGGAGAAACGGTGGAGGGAAAGAACACGGAGGGAGGGTAATGGTAATGTAGATTTAAAAGGGAAGATTAAATATGAAAGTACGTTACACGAATTTATGATGATACTCAGAAAAACGTTCTATGGTTGAGTTATTTCTAAACGGTGCACACTACTCTCTATATTTCTTGCATAAATTTTTCATTGAATGCCACATTGTACGGGCCGTACAGGGTTCATATGGCAGATCGGACGGCGTATCGCATTTCTCATTTTACAAAAGAGTACTCTCTCATCACATTTGTATATTCTTTCTAGATTGTAAAGAAAGGCAGTGAAAAAATTGACGGCAGTCGTGCATAAGTTGGCATTTTTTACTGAATTCGTCGGATCAATTATTTCTAGTTTTCTGATGACCAACTTCGATGAAGACGATGCGATGGATGTGACGCTCACAGAACGAACGATGATGAAGCGAGCAAGGTAACCACCTATTCATAAAATAATTGCGTCGCAGTGTTTATATGGTGGTTCAGGCTGTATTGAAAAATATAGAAAAACTTTGTTGACGGTTCCATTTTTAAACGTCAACACTCCGTTTCGTTTGGACGCTCAACTGGTTCTGACCGCATGTATCCGGATACAAGTCGATGTATCCAACAGTATATTGCTAACAGTCGTCATCATGTTGGCAACACTCAAGTTGATGTTGCCAACAGAGATGTTGCCAACAGCCATAAACGTGTTGCCAACATGTTGCCAACATTTTGTATTCCGGTATAGACTTACCTTAAAGGCTCGTGTCCACTTGCAATAAATTGCATAAATTTGGCTGTCAGACAACACTTGCAACATGTGTAAACAGCGCTGCAAGTTGACTTACGGCAAACATGTGCTCTCACAAGCGGAAGTGCTTGCGACCTATCCAAACTTGTAAGTGGACACGTGCTACTTGCTAAAGTAAAATTGCGCTCCATGCTTTCGGGCCCAGTTGAAAGTGTTGTCGCAAATAACTTGCGGGAATTTTGATTCAAGTGTATACGCAAATCCAAGTTGCTGTAACAAAAACTGTCGCAAGTCACTTCCAAGTGGACACGAGCCTTATAACACCTTATTTCTTAGACAGCCAAAATTACATAAAAAGAAAGGACTGCACTCTTTTCGATTTCTGTTATTAGCAATACTTCAAATCGATATAACTTACACTTAGGGTAAAACCCCCAGTGATTGGCACTTCAAGAGATGAAAATGTCCAGTTATTATTGGCATATTTTTATTTCTCTCTATCTAATGCAGCCATAATCGAAAAGTACCAATAACTGGGTCACTGCCGTCTATTGGGTTCTTTACCCTATATCATAAAGAATTATTTTTTGTTTCAACATTTCAACTTGATGGCGTTTTTTTCTATCAAAGAAAAGACGATGCGCAAATTACCCACTGCGCGCAATTACCCTACTGTCCCTAATCATTGCCCTTTAAAGATTATTTCCATTTATTTCCTTATCTCTTTGCTCTTATTTAAAATATATTTCTTATTTTTAAATTAAAACTATCTTATTAAAACTAACAAGTTTGTTAGTCTTTAAGTAATATTTTAATCGGAACTCATTTTTGTTTTCAATACACAAGAAACAGAATTGTTACAGCAGCTTAGGAAAGTTAATTCAAGTTTTAAAAACGTTAACTACCGGTTAATTAAAATTTGGTTAATATTAAACTTTACATTTTAAATAATTTTTTAAAGTTTTGATTGAAGGATCTTTGACTCGTCTACCGCTTTATTAATGTACACTATATAATTTGTTTTAAATATTGTACTAACAATAAGTCACGTTACTACCACCCATAATTAAAAATAAATTATCAATTTTATGAATTATAGCTATATTTCAGGGAACTATAGCTATATTTTTTTATCACTTGAAGGGTGCCACATGCAAAAAGGTGTAAGTGCCATTTTCAGCAAGATATGGTTTTCTATTATGGTACTCGCACACTTGTACACTTTTGTGGCGCAAGTTCTTATAGCGCAACTATAAAATTACGCGTCGTGTTCCAACGTAACCGTGCTCTCAAATTATATAGTGATTTTATAATATTTAATGGAAATGTATTGTGATGACGATGACAAAATACAAGCCGCTTCCTGCTTAGCACTTATATTACTTCGAAGACTACAACGTAGTATACGTCATAATAGTAAAAAAATAACAATTTGGGTTAAAGAATGGATTAAAAATCATAACCGTTATGGAGTAATAAATAATTTATTACAAGAATTAAGAGATGGCGATGAAGCATTCTACAACAATTTTTTGCGATTGTCCGCCACCGATTTTGATTATTTATTAGAAAAAGAAACGCCATTAATAAAAAAAAATGACACGTTTATGAGGAAAGCGATTTCACCTACTAAACGACTCGCTGTAACATTGAGATTGCAGGGGAAAACCGGAGAAAGGTAAAGCCCGATTAGAAAGCTACTGCTCACACAACAGACAAAGGTGCACTATAGCAGAAGTTGCGCCACATTATTCACCAACATGTCGGTTCATATTTATATTGCGAGAGTCCAGTACCTATCAACACAGGTAGCAATTTTTAAAGTGTAAGCAACTTGAAAAGTGTAGTGCAATTTCTAAAAATTGCGCAATTTTTAAACTTGCAACGTTATTCAAATGCTGTAATACCCAAATGGCGCAATTTTCCAGGTTGCGCAATACAAAAAGTGTACAAGTCTGCGAGTACCATTAGAATAGGAAGTATGTGCCACTTTACACTTACACAATGAATTTAAGTCTGCGGTAACTCCCCAGTATTTTACAACTTTAAATGTAGAACCCGTTAAACAAAACGTTAGACCTTGGAGTAAAAATAAACTTAAGGAAATTATAAGTATGATTCCGTTTATTTCACCTGAAAACCAAGAATTATATAAAAATATTGTCAAGGAACAAGAGGCCCTTTTAGAAAATTAAAAGCATTTAGAAAACTTAATGAATAAAGTAAAATATATGTAATACTGTTGTAAAATAAAAATAAAATTGTAAAAATTAAAACTGTTTATTCGTATCTCCGAAATGTTTAAGCCTTCTCCAAAAATAATATATGCAACTTTGGTGGTACATACTACGTGTTGAAATTCAACAGGCCAAACAATTTTTTTGGAGAATTTTTATTAAAAAATTGTATATCTATATTAGGCAGCATCCAAAACTAAACAGAATCAGATACCTAATATATAAAATTAATTTTGTTCATTAAAACTGTTACATTAATTACTCCTCCTGTAAAATTCTTCTGTTTGTACATACCACGTTTTGCGTATGGCACCCTTCACTTTAGCTCCTTTCGATACACTGTGAGAAAAATTTATATTTTTAATATATATATATAATTTTGTATAAAGCTTTCTTCTTATACATGCAATTATGAAGATTAATGTATTCCATTGTCAAATTTGTATTAAATATTTATTGAACTTTATACAGTTACTCACAAAAGTATTCGCCTACAAGGTTAACGAAATAATTATACGCAATAAAACTAACTTTAAACAACAAAATGGAATAAACATAATATCAATAGAAAAAATGTTGAACATGCTTTCAAGTAATATGCATATAATTTTAAATACTTATAATGGAATGGTGGTAACAATAGTAATAGTGAATATGTAATCATGTAGGAAACACAAAAGTATCCGCCCATACGCAAAAATCAAATTCGAATAAACAGGAACCAAATTCAGTATTTTGTAGGATAACCTTTGGTGCAGCGAATGATCATGGGCGGATGCTTTTGTGTCTGTTATTCTAGCATGCATCACCGTAGCGTTCCATTTTCTGATGTTACCACACTCAATTGTTTTAATCCTTTATAGCTTTTATAGTAAGATTCGGGTAGTATAAATGATGTAATTATCTGTTATTTATTAAAGGCCTGAATTTCGGAAATATGAGTGATTAAAAGTCGTATATATACAAGGTGAGTCGGGAGGATCGGACCAAACTCCAGGAGCGTATTCTGCCCTGCTAAGACAGGAAGTCATATTTACAGTTTAACACATTACAAGATACAACAGTTTTTCTAAATTGTTTCATGCCGTGCTCGTAGAAACGCACCCGATTTTTGTTTTTAGCTGATATATAGGAGCTGCAGATATGCCTTACACACTTGGCACAGTAATAAAGCAGATAAATAGATATGCTCAAATAGCCGAAAAAGCAAAAATCGATGTTTTTGCAGATACGACTTCCTGTCTTAGCACAGGGCAGTATTATACACAAGATAATAATGTAAAAAAATTCATATGTCTCCTTATCCGATTTTCATTTGTTTTCAAGTTACAATGTAATTGAATCGGTCGTTTCTGAACACGTACTTACAATTACATGAAAAATGAAACTTATTGAAATGTGAATCAATGACATGTATTTTTCAAACAACACAAATAAGATATCGTATGAACCTCAATGATAACGTTGAATGACGCAGGATCTATGTCGACATTGACGCCGATAACGTTTTGCATAATGGAAACGTGTTTGACTCGTGACTATTATTACTGCATGCTGGTGAGATATCCCTTCATCATTCGTTAAAAATCTTTAGTGTAGGCAAATAAGACAAAAATTTGGCCGAACCCGGACATTTGAAATAACAAGCTAAAAATTGGTAAAAATATTACGGATAATGTCTTAATTGAAATCCCAAAATTCCCAAAAAATCTATCTTGGGGAAAATCCGCTATCTGGTAAAAACTGGCTCCATATTGGAATATTCGAATTTTAAGCATAGCGAGTCAACCGAGCGTCCAATTTTATTTATTTATGTTCCAAATTGTTTATAATCTCTATTATACTTGACAACATTAATAGGTTTAGAGATAATAGTAATTGTAATGGAGTATGCTTAGTTAAAATTTAATTTCAGGACAAAAAACAAGACGCGACGATGAGAAAGTATTAAATTACCCGCGCTAAGCGGCATGCAATGTGGGGGAATAAACTCACATGTAATTATTCCGGCTGTCGCTCGATGAGCCGACGACAGTTTTCTTATGTCGTTTACGGTTGTATGTTGTCCGAGGAGCGCGAAGTGCCGTTGCTGTATATCGTAAAAAAATAGCTGTGTTCTGTCAGCGTAAAGAACCGATAGCGCGGCGCCGTGCCGCCGTGTGTTATTTATGTGTCCTGCTGTATAAAATATACATTCGAAGTGGTGGCTTCAGGACTGAAAACTGCATTTAGTACGGGGATTTATCAATTTTGTGTGAAAATTATTATTTTTTCATTATGGAATCCACGTCGGACAGCATCGTGTGCGTTTTGTGCAAAGGTCTTAAAAGTAGTAAGGTTGTTGATGTGAATAGGGGCCTGGACACTTTACGCTGGATGAGTAAGGAAACAAACGATGCCATTGCGGCGTTACTTGAGGGGGAAAAAAGTGTTAAAGTGCATGAGAGTTGTAGGAAGGCTTACACGCGTCGCGTACCTTCACACACTGACGGTGAAGGTGCACAGCAACCGAAACAAAGCAGTCGCCTGAGCTGCGCGAGTGACGTATTTGATTTTTGAAAAAATGCATATTTTGTGGACAGAACATTGACCTTTGCGAGAAGGAAAAGCATCCAGATCGCCAAGTACCATTTAGAATTGTCTGTGATGTATACATGATACATACTATACGTGCAATAGTTGCAGACTGAGCTGATTCATGGGGCGAAGAAGTTTCTCGAAGATTATGCACCGAGAACGATCTAGTGGCTGCTGAGGCTCGATACCACCGTGACTGCTACGTGACGTTTTGCCGGATAGGCTCGCGTCGACCTACCTACCAACCAAAAGCGTTTTCAAGGGCGTCTTCAGGTAAATCGTCATGTCGTGGTGGACGCGTTGAAGACCAGGGCAAGCTAAAGGGGTTTCAAAAGCTTTGTGATTACCTTGAGAGCAATGAAGAGTGCCAGCACACGTTCCGGGAACTTATGGACTTTATGACAAACACCTGCCCTGAAGAGGAACCGTATAGTGTGAAAAGCATCTAAAGAGAAAACTACAGAATTTTTACGGGGAAAGGATCATTATTACCGAGCAAATTGGAAAGGGTAGCGTCGCCTGCTTTACAGGGAAAGCTCATCAAATTATCAATGAAGCGTGGTACAGAGAGAGGAAGAACGATGAAACAGAAGAAAAGATGAGAATTGTGGAAACCGCGGCGAGAATCATCCGCCAAGAAATACGGTCCTAAGTTTACGACTGTTCCACCTATCCAACAGCAGAACAAATATCCTCTGGAAATGAAGATTTGATCCCGACCGCTCTACAACGTTTTCTGAAAACTGTTCTTCAAACTCGGAAATCATTCGATGAAGACACCGTTACAAAAAAACGTGTGGCCGCCACACGCGGAAGAAGTGAAACTTCAATACCAGTTTCTCTGAATTTGATTCCGATGGTATTAATTTCAATTGGCTCTATGCAAGTCTTCTACAATGCTTCTTCGTAGAGCCAATTGAAACTAATACCACCGGAATCAAATTCAGAGAAACTGGTATCGAAGTTTCACTTCTTCCGCGTGTGGCGGCCACACGTTTTGTTTGTTTTTTTTCTTATTTTCATCCAAGGAACCCATCCTTGAAGTTTGTCGCAAAATTAAAGAATCACCCAGTATATTTACTTACTTGGTCTAACAAAATATTTTTTCCGCCATAATCAAGTATACACTTATTAATTGCAAATAAACTCTTTTCTTAGTATACGAAGTAACTTTGATCGAACGAACGAAGTATTCACTAAACTGACAAATTTCTAGAAAATCATAAGCAGAATCAAGGAATTTTACTTCCAAATTTGACAGTGATAAAACATTAATCGCTGTTTCTCAGAAATTCACATACATTACAAATTCTATTATAGTGCACATTATAGTGCACGTAGTTCGGGTGGTACGTTTCGGCAAACGAGGACTGCTTATGTATTCGCAGTTCTGCACCTTTCCCGGAAGGCTAATTACCGAACGAATTGTAATGAACCACTTCTCGCAGATACCGCTATATTTCGAATGCATTCGAAATGCATTCAGCTTTGTAAAGGAGAGAAATGACGATTTCAAGAGATAACCGAATATTTCGGCAAAGGTTCATTCCGATTCGTCCAGTAATTAACCCTTTCAGGAAAGGTACGGGACTGCGAACTCATTAGCAGCCTGGATTCGCCGAAATGTACTGCTTCGCTGATGACGAGATGAACCCTAGTTTGACGAAGTATTTATGATCGCGATGCTATTGGGTTGGAAAATAAGTTCGTAGCGTTTTCTTTTATTTTCTTTCATTTTACAACGATTTGTTTGCTGTCCCGCAAAGTGTTTATATTCATTCGAAAGAGCTCTTTCTGCTCTACAAAACTGTTATAATTGTTTATTCGAATCACAATTTTTTATTATTTTTCAGACTTAGAAATGGAATATGCAGGAGGAAAAAATCAGAATTTTCGACATCTTTTTTTATCAAAGACTATAACACCTCCTCCGTATACGGCAGTTTTTTGACCTCGATGAAAAGCAAAGAAAAGCAGATTTCGAAACTGCTGATTTTTGCCCCCTGGATATTCCATTTCTACACCAAAAAAATAATAAAAAATTTCATTATTCGAAATAACAATTGTAACAGTTTTGTAGAGCACGAAAAAGCTCTTTCGAGTACATATAAACATATTGCCAAACAACAAAATAGATCGTTGTAAAATAAAAGGAAACATAATTGTGCGATGGAACAGTCTCGGCGACGCGAGTATCGGCCACTTGAGCATGCCGGTCTCGCGGGAGTATAATATATAGCATATCACCGACGAAAGTCGCGTCGCGTGGTGTGTGTACACTCGTCGAGTATCGGATACCTGCGTAGCGTTGTGTGCGAAGGGCCTAAGTGGAATGGGGCAGGGTCGAGATCGGTGTATGAGTGAGGCACGTACGGTAGCGCTGGAGTGTGCGGGTTTCGTTACGGTTTTTGAGGAATTTTCGTTGCATACCGCGCTTTTAGTCCCCTCAGCAAAGAAGTTTCACTTCAAAAGAGAGAAAAGCCACAACACAATCGCACATTCGATAGTTGCTGCTACCCGACCACGTTCGTTCGTTTCTCCTTTACAACTTGGAGTAGGAGTCATCCTTCATCGACGATATGGCTCGAGGCTGTTACTTGATATGCTTTCCAGACTTGGTGTATGTGCGTCGTACTCGGAAACGATTCGTTTTGAGGATGCAGTTGCACAGAACGCTGAGCCATCAGTGGACAAAGGTGCATTTGTACAGTTTGTATTCGACAATACTGATCACAACGTGAGGACTTTAGATGGCCATGGCACCTTTCACGCCATGGGAGAGATAAGATGCATAACGCCTTCAAAAGCCATTAAGGAGGAACATCAGTGAAATGAAAATGGACCAATTACTAAGATTTTTTTTTTCTTATAATCTTCACTTCATCAGAAAGCTACTGTAAAAATTTGAAAGAAATTCACTTAACCGTTTTTTTTAAATTCGTGTTTGAAAAGTCACTGATTAACATGGAACCTTATGGGCCGATGATTTGATAGTAATAATATTGGCTCTTAAAATAGAAGAAATGGTAAAAAGAAAACGTTTTATTTTGCATGTAGTTATAAACTTCGATCCTGCACAGTTTAAACCAATTTCACTTAGTAGTTTTTGTGTAATTTAGTCAAAGGTTTCGAGAAAACGGAATTTTTGAACGAATAGGGGAAAACGTGGCAATAGCGCGTGACGTCAGAGGAGAGGACAGACGGTGCGCTAGGATTCAAACCCGAGACTAATACAGCATAACCCGCGCAGCACCGCACAATTGCAGGGACTTTAAAATTTACCATTGGCCGGGCTTGGTCGGTACTCTCATTTATACCGGTAGAAGTCGAGTCGGTAGTTAGAGTTGGTGTCAATTCGAGAGATCGAAGCGTCTAATCTCGAAATCGTGAATTTGTGAATTATGGTGAGTAATTTCCTTTCCAACGATAACATTGTGCCGTAATATTATACATTTTGAAAGCAATACTTGGCTACTGATAGAACCCACGTAAACATAATATAGCTTTGAGGTTATGAATATCAAAATATGTTCGCAGCTGGCACGCATAGAATTCTGTCGGTAAGTGACTGTTTTTACCGACAAATCTCATACCAACCTCGTGGTCAAAAACTGCGGTGTTGCCACGTTTTTCTCATTTTCTTACTCGAATAAATAATGTAAAATTTACCAGTAAGAAATTAAAATAAATATTACATTGATTTTAAATCAATAATAGTGCAATGATAAGCCACATTTTGTGACATTAATAACGTATATATAATTTTTGAGTGAACTAAGATTTCATTATCTGATATTGGCAATACGCGTCGAAAGCTTTGTTCTTTCCCTCCTCTCGCCTCACCCCGTAGAGAGACTACTGATATTCCTCCTTAAGGCAAGCGATCCGATTTCAAGAACTAACCAATCACTGCCGACAGCAGAGTTGAGGTCTCTAGGTACAATGGAGTTGGTACCTTATGAAAAACCCAGAATCGGTACAGCACTTATCGTTGCGGAAGACGTTAGCGCTGCTCTTCCAGAACCTGCCTCACAAGGGAAGTTAAGGAACCCGAAAATTCAGAAAATTCCGCCATTCCGTGTGCAAGTAGAGTAGTTCAAGCGTAATACAAAAATACATTTTATTGGTGCGGAATTCCAGTTTTAAGGGGTGAATCATCCCTTGAAAAAAATGCAGATTTTTCTTCTTCACGGAATAACTCCCGAACGGTGAAAGTAAGGGAAAGAAGTTGAAATAAAAGTTTTATGGGTTTTTCCGAACAATAAAACCGAGGCAAAAAAATTCTGGAAAAAAATTTTTTTTAAGTTACCCCCACCACCGACCCATAAAATTCAATTTTTGGATTTCTTAAGTCTATGTAAAAATACCTCTTAATAACCTCTTTCCATACATCCGCAGTCTATTATGTATCCTTTTTTTTTAATTTAAAAAATCTCGAACTTTAAGGCCGTTTTGACTTAAACAGTGAAACGGTCTTATGAAACGATATCTACATTTGTATTTACATACATTTCATACAGATTTTAATTATTTTAGCAAAACACGTACTTACAATTACATGAAGACTGAAACTTATTGAAATGTGTGAATCAATGACATGTATTTTTCAAACTACACAAATAAGATATCGTATTAACCCCTCAATGATAACGTTGAATGACGCAGGATCTATGTTGACATTGACGCCGATAACGTTTTGCATAATAGGAATGCATTTGACTCGTGACTATAAGGCCCGCTGTACACACATCCGACTTTTAAACGCTGCGGCGCCGGAATTGCGGTCGGCGATACCATAGATAGAATGTGTGGCGCTGCACACATACCTTCGGTGACGCGCGTGCCACAATCTATCCATGGTATCGCCGCCGCAATTCCGGCGCTGCAGCGGCACCGCACGTTTAAAAATCAGATGTGTGCACCGGGCCTTATCACTGCATGCTGGTGAGATATCCCTTCATCATTCGTTAAAAATCTTATGTAAGTACGTTTTATATATTTATTATATTTATAATATACATACATATAGCTTATCCGCAGTTACATTAATCAAATTATGACATATAAATAAACGAATTCATTCATTCATTCATTCAATGAATCCTGAGAAACAAAATATTTGTATCTATTGTACATATTTTATTAATGGATTCTACATTAAAACAGTTGTAATGGTAGAAAACGGCAAATACACTAAAATTACGGATTATAATTTATACAGTAGTGATATTGTTCATAGAAATGTTCAAAACAGAAATACTCGATACACCATGCACAGCGTATGAAAGCAACTTCTCCACAAATACTACATCTGGGTATGTGTTTTACACTCCTAAAGTAACAAAAATCTACAGGGTTTTAAAATTCACCGGTATGCGTTTCTAGATATCCGCTTTTAAACCAAGCATATCGGAAAAGATTTTAAATCTAGGCGACGAAAGCTGGTTGTGTGTTAATGATTGCAATTTAGTTATTTCATTGCGCGAGTGCAAACTAATATCTTTCTCTTGAAGAAGCACATTATCAGAAAATGTTCCAATGAAATTCTTCCAAATCCGGAATCCAAATACATCTAAAGGTTGAATAATGCCAGTCGTTTTTTTTTTTAAATTGTTGAAAACTGTACTTCTTTGTCTTATGGGATCAACGGCTCTAGCTGACTCGAACAATGTCCCGTCCATGAGTCGAGTAGTAGCATGCTTTTATGGCCAGTATTCGGTAAATACACCTGGATGAACCAAGTTTTAAAATGTTCAGACGTAAGTTTACCTGATTTTGAAGCTTGAATGTAAATGTTAGCTGGATGAAATAGAGATTCTTCCACCCTTGGGCCAAATATTCCTGTAGACTCCTTCAAAGCTATGTACAGTGGTGAAACAAGACGTCCACTTGCCGAAATGATAGACATTATAGTATAGCTGTGTGTCGTAGATGATACCGATTGGACCGTTGCTTCTACCGTTTTTACTCCTAATTTTGCCAATGTTCGCCTTGAATGTACTTCGAGGTTGAAGCCACTCTCGCCTGCGTTATATATTTCTTCAAATCCAATAGTTGGTATATTTAATTTTACGTTTGATACAAACGTCTTCGCAATATTTTGCAGGTTGTCAATATCTTGGAACGTAGATTGCGTCCTGAATGTTGTTATTTTACGAGACACGATTCTATGCACTCTTTTAAATTTCCAAATCCACCATTAGTAATGGATAATCCACCATACTTGCCTTGAATTCGGAAAGGTCCACCAAGTCCTTCGCCCTCAGAGCCCATAATCTTAAATCCATATCGTGAATAATAGATCTTCTGTCACAAGCTTCTTCAAATCTTTGCAGAACGTATTCCGTAATAAATGCAATTTTATCTGCATTCATTCCACCTTTTTGTACACTTTCTTCCCATCTATATAGCTGTGGCAAAGATTTAACTTTGCGAAATTTTGTCTGCACACTAGTGAGTGATCGTCGGGCTTTTTTCCCGCTTTTCCAAAATTCAACAGCTTTTCTCTTATAACTTAAGTCGACTTTTCCACCTTCGTCATCAACAATGCATTCTGCAGGTTCAAAATTATCTTCCTCTTCTGCTGAAACTGTAGGGTACTCAACAACCTGTACTCCATGGGGATCAGATGGATTAGCAAAATCCAATACGTAATCGTATTCAATTAATGGTACGAGATCTACGTTTCTAAAAGTGTTTATAATGTCACGAATTTGATTATGAACTTCAATTTCATTTAATGTTATAGGGGTCTGTGCCAACCTCGTAATCTGAAACGTAGTCGTTAACATGTTTATTACATTTGCAACGTTAATCGGCGTCATTTTATAATGAAAAGCCTTTGGAGCAATGATTAATTTACTGTTTCCAATAGAATGGTAACTAATTGCAATCGTAAATGTAACTGGAAAAAGCTACATCTTTCAGCCACATATTTATATTATACTAATGAAAAAACATGTTTATATAAGATTTTTTACGGACGGAAGAGGAATATCTTATCAACATGTAATGATAATAGTCATGAGCCAAACATGTTTGCAATACGCGAACCGGGATGTTTCCTAAAAGGTTATCGGTATCAATATCGACATAGATGCTGCGTCATTCAACGTTATCATTGTGGTTCATACGATACCTTATTTGTGTTGTTTGAAAAATACATGTCATTGATTCATTTCAATAAGTTTCATTTTTCATGCAATTTTAAGTACGTGTTTTGCTAAAATAATTTAAAACTGCATGAAACGTATGTAAATATAAATGTAGATATCGTTTCATAAGACCGTTTCACTGTTTACGTCAAAACGGCTTTAAAGTTCAAGGTTTTCTAAATTACAAAAAAAGGATACATAATAAACTAGGGATGTATGGAAAGAGGTCATTGAGAGGTATTTTTACATAAACTTAAGAAATCCAAAAACCCATTTTTATGAGTCGGTGGTGGGGGTAATGGACAATTTTAGACCTCGCCTGCAAAAATGCATCGATCGAGATGGACGACATCTTAATAATGTTATTTTTAAACAATGAATAATGTTTCTTAAATGCTTTTTAACGTTGATTAACATGGTATCAATACATTTTTTTTAGATGCAACCGTTTCTTTCTTACAGTTATTTCAAAAATGCAGGTTTGACTACCGCACCCTGTACTTTGTAGTAAAAACCTTAAATCGGAACAGTCCGAACTGGAATGCACTTACAATTATTATTATATATATGAAAAGAGTCATGTCACTTTCCCCTATACGTGTTTGTTTTTTAATTATTAACCATTATTAGCAGTTGATTAGTAAGAAACGCAAGAATCTCCCTCATTAAAAATGAATATTACATTAAATACCTACAACAATTTGCTATCAAATCCCAGCACCGTTAGATTCATTCGGGATATAATTGTTATAGCTTTAAGAATGCGAACGGAAAATCAGTTAAATACCGTAAAAATAATTAGCTTGCAAATTCAAAACGATGACTAGAACAGTTAAAAATTGTGGGACTGTTTGTACACTTAATGACAAATCTCACAAACCTCTGCAGAGGAAGTTCTGACTGATGCGAAAAATATCAACAGTTCTCAACTCGGGGAAAGCCAATTAGAAAATAGAGAATATTTTGGAAAGAAATAAAACTATAGCGGAAATGAAAAATAATCTTCAATTTGGACACCGCGAGACGTAAAGATACTTCTTTTCAAATCTGTTTTGCTTCCACACACGCGCGCGCGCGTGCACATTGTGTTCTCGGCTATTTGGTTTAAATCGTTGATGGTTAGTTACGCGTGACATCGTTCTTAATACAACTTACTCATATTAACGATAAGAGTCGATGTTCATGTCGATTATTACTATTTATAATGTAATAAATGCAGATAACAAATGCCAAGTAAGTTAACATATATAATGCACATAGTATATATTTATAAAAATAAGGTTTCTTCGTATATGAACCTATTGAAAATAAATTTTTTTTAAATATAGTTATACACGGGAAATAGGATTTTCTTTAACATCGCAAAAAGATTCATTTTTAAGATATACAAATTTTTTTCATTTTTCATTTCTACATAAACCTATCAGAGAGAAAATGTATTTACCTCTCAAAAATTAAGTTGTACAGGGTGGACCAGGTTAAACGTCATTTTTTTTCGATGTGATAGAACAACAAAAAAAAAGTAGACTTTCATAAGAAAATTTTGTTCAAAAATGTTTCCTAACAAAGATACAGGGTGTCAAAGTTTCGAAAAAAAATGGTTTTCTCATCATAACTTCTAAACTACTTCATCAATTTCCATGAAGTTTCGCACACAGGCTAATGTAGAACAGCTCTAATCAATAATTAAATAATTTTTAAAAATTCTCCAGTGGCGTAGATACTAGGGGCCGGTACCCCCCTTTCCCCCTCCTAATCTTCGGCGCCATTGGATATTTTGCAAAGAAAATGTAATTATTAGATTTCCCGTTTAATTTAGAGAAAAAAATCACCCTTGCAAATTTTGGATTTATGGCTTCGTTTTTGAGATATTTATTTTAATTTATAGGGTTGCGAGCAGGCCAAAGCTAGGTTGAACTCCATTAATTGTGATATGTGATAGAGCAACAACAAAAAATAGATTCTCATGAGAAAATTTTTTTCAAAAATGTTTCCTAACAAAGATATAGGGTGTCAAAGTTTCGAAAAAAAATGGTTTCCTCATCATAACTTCTAAACTACTTGATCGATTTCCATGAAGTTTCGCACACAGGCTAATTTCGTACAGCTCTAAGTAATAATTAAATAATTTTAAAAAATTCTCCAGTGGCGTAGATAATGGGGGCCGGTACCCCCATTCCCCCTTCCCCATCTTCGGCGCCATTGGATATTTTGCAAAGAAAATTTAATTATTGAATTCCCCGTTTAATTTAAAGAAAAAAATCATCCTTGCAAATTTTTGATTTGGTGGAACGTATTGAAGAGGCGTGCCGTCAACTGAAGAGAAACCGTCCTCAAGTCTTAGCGGCAATTAATTCCGTGGCCAGAAGAGCTCAAAAATGCATTGAGGTCGGTGGATTCCATTTTGAGAACTTATTGTAAAACATAATTTAATTGTTGATTAGCTTTTTTTGTATCTTTGATGTATGTCTAGTCAGTAATAAAATGTTAAAAACAGTTTAGGCCTCTCATATTGTATTTTCTTGGCAGTTCAATCATAACGTTTAGCCTGCTCGAAACCCTATAAATTTAAATGAATATCTCAAAAACGAAGTCACAAGTCAAAAATTTGCAAGGATGATTTTATTCTTTAAATTAAACGGGGAATCCAATAATTAAATTTTCTTTGCAAAATATCCAGTGGTGCCGAAGATTGGGAAGGGGGAAAGGGGGATACCGGCCCCCAGTATCTACGCCACTGGAGAATTTTTTAAAATTATTTAATTATTACTTAGAGCTGTACGACATTAGCCTGTGTGCGAAATTTTATGGAAATCGATCAAGTAGTTTAGAAGTTATGATGAGAAAACCACTTTTTTTCGAAACTTTGACACTCTATATCTTTGTTAGGAAACATTTTTTTTTAAATTTTCTCATGAGAATATTTTGTTTTGTTGCTCTATCACATATCACAATTAATGTAGTTCAACCTAGCTTTGGCCTGCTCGCAACCTTATAAATTAAAATAAATATCTCAAAAACGAAGCCATAAATCAAAAATCTGCAAGTGTGATTTTTTTTCTCTAAATTAAACGGGGAATCCAATAGTTAAATTTTCTTTGCAAAATATCCAGTGGCGTCGAAGATTGGGAGGGGGAGAGGGGGGTACCGGCCCCTAGTATCTACGCCACTGGAGAATTTTCAAAAATTATATAATTATTGCTTAGAGCTGTTCTACATTAGCCTGTGTGCGAAACTTCATGGAAATGTATCAAGTAATTTAGAAGTTATGATGAGAAAACCATTTTTTTTCGAAACTTTGACACCCTGTAACTTTGACACCCTTTGTTAGGAAACATTTTTGAAAAAAATTTTCTTATGAAAGTCTACTTTTTTGTTCTTGTTCTATCACATATAAAAAAAATGACGTTTAACCTGGTCCACCCTGTATATTAAAAAGAGAAA